>JAOTAZ010000009.1:8353432-8364449 GCA_025629785.1 Erythroxylum oxycarpum | reverse complement strand
TTTATTTCTTAATTTCAACTTCCAATTCAATCAACTCATTCACTTAAACTTTCATAACCCAAACAAATCGACTCGAACGTCAAAGCCAACAAAACGAATTGATTCTTTTTCTCATTGATTTTCTTAAAGCCCAAATTCATCTATAACACAATTCATATGCAAAAACACTCATTTCATTTTATTTTAATATTTCTAATTCCATTAAAAATTCAGGATCCAACAGTTTCCTTACTGCATAGCCCAGTATACCAACGGTGGAAGACTGTTCCAGGCAGTACCACCAAGCCCTGTAACTTGAAGTGGGAAGACTTTTTTATAATCTTCAAGAAAAATTATATGCCCAAGATCTACCTGGACAGAAAAATGAAGGAATTTCTGGATTTAAAGTAGGGAACTTTATTAGTGGCAGAGTATGAGATAAAGCTCAATGAATTGATGGGATATGCTACTACCTTGCTTCCTACTGGGGGAGACAAATGCAGGAGATTCGAAGATAGGCTAAACATGGAGATTCGGATGAGGTTAGTCATTTATAATCTAGGTAGTTTTACGAAACTACAAACTGCCTCGATCCGAATTGAACAATTGTTGAATGACACTCAAACGAAATATAGATTAGAGTCTAGACTGAAAAGGCCCAGTGAATCTTAAAGTCGTTCTGGCAGGAAGTTTAGCAAGCATCAGAACTGATCTTCTAGACCACTGACTCGATCAAGACAGTCGGGGTTTAAAAAGAGGGGTAGTTTCATACCGTCTGAAATTATCGGGTCAGTTGCTAAATTGTGGGCACTATGTGGAGAAGCATGGTGGTGAATGTTTGAAACTATTTGAAGCTTGCCTTCGATGCTGCTCATTTGGGAATCATATTCGAGATTGTTATGTTGTATTTGGAACACCGTATGGAAGGAAAGGAGGAGGAGGAGTAATTGAAACTACTATCTAGCAGAGTCGAGTTAGTGGGTCTGGACAAAGAGGCCATAGTAGAGTCAAAATGAGCTCTAGGAGTCCTACTATCATGACTGAGGTACGAAGCAACCAACCACAGTCTTAGGCCTGAATGTATACAATAACCAGACATGAGGCTCAAGATTCTACTGATATCATTATAGTTGTGTTGCTTATTTTGGCTTATAAAGCTTTTGCACTACATCCTAGATCTACGCACTCTTTTATTGCACCGCATCTGACATTTAGGTAGCATTGTGATAAAGAACTATTGGATTAAAGGTGAGTACACTGATAGGTAGTATTACAGTAATAGGAAAAATCTACAAGAGGTGCTTGATTCAAATTGATCAGGAAAAATTGGAGGCAGATTTGATTGTATTACAGTTAAGGGAGATAGATATTATCCTAGGCATAAACTGGCTAATTGCTCATATGGTTATCATAAACTGTTATACTGAGGAGGTGATATTAGAATCTCCTAAACAGCTGAGAGTAGTTTTCTAAGGGATTAGTCAAGCAGTGTCAGCCAGGTTGATCTCATTCATGAGTGCTTTGAGGTTGATGCAAAGGGGATGTGAGGCTTATTTGGCCCACATCATTGATACTCGAACTAAGCAGAATGTGCAGGACATTCCTATTGTTAGGGAATTCCTAGGTGTGTTTCCCGATGAGTTATCTAGCTTACATCCAGATCGGGAAACAAAGTTCACGATCAATCTGGTTAGAAGTGCTGCTCCTATATCTTATCCTTCATATAGGATGACACATATGGAACTAAAGAAATTGAAGACTCAGTTGCAAGAGTTGTTGGAACTATGAGACTGTGCATCGATTATAAGCAACTGAATCGGGTAACTGTGAAGAACAAGTGTCCGTTGCCTAAAATTGATGATTTGGTGAGTTTTGCGAACTCCGTGAGTTAACCATCTTCGATGGTTCACTCATATCACATAACACACAATCCATACAATCACATAGTTCATATCATTTCAAGTATCATCATGTAGCATCACAACACACCTTGTACACAATTATCACATTTCTCATTCAACATAATTAAATAATAAATTACAATCATTTAATTTGTAAATACATCAAGTGTATATGAAATGCTCATAAGACTCACATTCATTTATTTCATTGCTGTGATCGAGTGCCTTTTTCACTATCCCGTATCTATTGTGGATTTCGGGTTTATTAATACTATCTCTTATCTATTGGGGATACAGGACTCATTTTACATATTGAGCCAGAGGCTCTTACCACATTCTAAGCTTTAAGCTCTTTTTCACTTCTAAGCTTTAAGCTCTTTTTCAGTGGTTACTCTAGTCACAACTGTCTTTATCTTTCATGCATTCATGTAATGCAATGCACCACACAAATTCAATAAATCATTGTGTTCAATCAATCACATTCAGAATCTCATTCACATTTTTCATCGAACCTTAGTCTAGAATTTAACATTTAAGTTGAGAAAACACATGTTTAGTCAAATTAACATTCAATGAGCACTTCCAATGTTATTCATGCATCAAACGTGTTAAATATTGGATGTCCGGAATCAACACAATCACATTCACATAATAATTCGATATAGAATTTAAAACAAACAATTAATCAAGTGAGACCATCTAGGTTACTCACAGTTTGCTCCAAATAGCTATTACCTCGAAGTCCCAGCAACATTTGGATGTTGTCGCTCTAATTGCTCTTCTATATCCTGCAACACATATTTACACACATCACAACTTTTCACAATTATATAAGTACTCATTTATGAACATATGTATATATGGATTATGTACAATGCATGCTCAATGACAATCCCGGGTATGTTTCCTTTATTCACATCTCATGATTATTCATACTTCAAAACTCATATATGTCTAATTTGAACTTAGCTTTACACCTTAATAATACAAATTTATTCTAAGTTCATCACTCAATCATGTACTAAGGTTCATGGCTCAATACACTTGATTATTATAACATCATCAATCAATCATTTACCAATCCATTCCTAATTAATTCAAATGACATTGAATTCTTGTAAAAAGGAAGGACAATGTGTGAGGAGCTAGCGGTTTAAATTTCAAATCAATCGGAGGTCTAGAGAAGGAGTTATGGTTAAAAGAGTGAAGAGTGTTGAAAACAATCAAACAGTAGTGCACCTTCTCTGTCACGATCGTGCACTACCTGATGTTTTCTCTCTTTTGCGTAGTCTATCATTTCTAGCTTATGTCCTCATTATTTCCTCTTCATTTCTAATTCCATTTCAACTCAATATCATTGACACATAAATCAAAATCCATGCATAATCATAAACACCAAAATAGAAAATATTCTTATAAACTTTCATCATTAATTTTTTGCATATGTTCTACTTCATTTTTCACCTTCATTTCATCCCTAACTATCACCTTAATTCATCTCATTTCAAGACATCATAATACTCTTCCTTATTAGCACTAAACTTATGAATTATCACTCATCTTAACACAAAGTAAGCCATAACTCTATCTATGTCTTCATCCACACATCATCATATTTCAAACTTCCTTCTTCATAATCATTCATCTATTAATCTATCATCATCAATGCTTTTTATTGAGCAACTCATGAAAAAATTTAACATACTAAAATTTAGAACATGATCTCTTTATTATTACTCATCATACACTCAAAGAAACAAGACATCAATATTCTCATTCTTCATCCGCGATGCGCATATATAATGACCATTAGTCTCATTATCATTTAATATCTATTAATCACCGTATTTGTTTCATATTCATACAACCCATGAGAATTAACATGTTATTTACTTGATTAAGCTCCAAGATTCTTCAAACTCTTCACAATCTCTCTTAACCTTAGCTTTCTTCTCTCACGCGTGCATCATCATTTAGGGGAGATAAGGTTAGGTCTTCTTGTGGCAAATGAAGAAGACAACAAAATGATAGTAGCAAAGAAGGGTGAGAGCAAAGCTTACGATAATAGGGAAAAAGAGAGGATCGTATGTGAAGAAGATTGAAGAAGATGAGAAGGGATATTAACAAAAGGTGAAGTAATTAATAAAGTGAAAGGCCAATTAAAGAGAAGATAGTCCTTCATTTGGGAGAGTTTCGTGGCTTATGGCATGTGGTGTGTGTCATTTGCTACTTGTCACTTTCTTATGGTCTCTCCTTGGTCTTTTATTTAACTAGTCGATTTGTCTCCAATTTCTACTCCAATTGCCTCTCGATTTTCAATGACATATGTAATTAAATCCCAATGTCATTTATAAAAATTTCCACTGCCATTTGACTCTTATTTCTACTACCATTTATCAACTCTCTTGTCACTTGGCATTTTTCTTAGTCTAAAAATACCCAAATTTTCATAAATTTCACCAAAAATTCTAAATCAACAATCATTATCACCAAGTCTGTTTTTAATACATGTAATCCCCAATTCTCAATATAATCACATTTATAAATCAATTATACCCAGAAAAATGTCAATGAATGCATGTACAATCATTTTAATGTGTACAATAATTAATATTCACATGTGTGTGTATGTTATATTATGCATGAACATGAAATGCACTTTCTAACTTCTCAATAATCTCTTATGTACACTATTCTAAGGTTCTAACCCTTAACATAGGATAACGGGATATTACAATAAATATAATCAATTATGCATCTATCACCTTTTCATATCCGCTAAGAGTTGTTCTTGGACTATTATATTTTCAACAATTAAAAATATAAGTTTTGTTCTTGATAAAAAGTATGTCTCTACATACTCTTCCTGAAGAAGACAATTATACTCTCACCAACCTTCTTACATACATGATAGATCCATAATCATCTCTCTTTGAATTTATTATGAAATGAATCTTTTAATGTCTCAAAGCCTTTCAACTATAAATCAAATGTATCAACAAAGGCACTAGTTCCAATTGGATGCATTGTCATGAGATTTAAATCTTTAAATTTTCATCTTACTCTAACTACTTATCTTGAGAACCATTATCTTATAAATATACATTAAAATAAACATTTTGTTTAATAAGGTCTATAAGATTATATTTAACCTTTTTAATATCTTATAACCTTCTATTATCCACTTTATTTGTAATCCTATTAGATAATACACATTTCAACTAAGCATCAGATCTTAAAATAATTAACTTTGATTCTTTCAAAGTTTTATCATTTAATATCTAATATAAAATCTTGTTAATTGATTTAATTGAAATTATTGAAGGTAAGTTAGTATACTAGGCATAGCTATAAAAAAATAAATATTGCATTACATAATATCTCATATTACGGTTCCTCCTTACACAAATCCATACTATTATGGAATTTAGTTTTGAAAGTATTTTCCAGAAAATCTTATAGATAACAAAAAAACATTATATCTCAGTATATCGATCTCATTATAGTGCTTTAACATTCTCAATGCTTAATTTTTACTTAGATTTAAATCATTTAAACTTTTTAAAAAATTTAAATGAACATTTCATTTAATACATATGATTATATCATATAAAGTCTAGAAAATTTAATGAAGTTCAAGTATCATCCTTTTATAAATTGTTATTACATCTTATGTATAAGATTTAAAAATTCAATACCATCACCATATTTTCACCAAAGGTTGATTTGGTTATTCCTTAAATTATCAAGTTTCATATGGTTCATAATCAAATAGATAAATATATCCTTGTATGTAACTTTATGATTCTCATCATTTTAATTTAACCAATATGGCATAAAAGGATAGTCTTAGTTGTCCAACTTTGTATTCTTGCCACTTATGTTAAGCATAATTCTCCTTTAATCCAAAATATGCAAATTATTTTTATAAATTTAGATCAATTATTTTTCCTCAACAATATATATTATGCTTTGAACATTATGATAATGTTGAATTCAAATTATCTTAAAAGCATGAATTAGATATATATACATATATGATCTTCATCATATCACATATAGGCAAGAAAATTCATGAAATAATTTTTCTGAATGAATACTAGTATCATACTATAACAAATGCCTTCAACTATAGTTCATGTTTATACTTTTAGCAAGCCAAATATGAATGGAACAATTCCATCAAAGCACTATATCTTCCAGCTTTACTTTATATAACCTTTTACGTCATGTTATAATAATGTTAATATACATCTTACATGTTTTCATTAAAATTTATAAAATATTAACCAATGTGAAATGTCATTACATTTTGTCATCTATATGATATTGACATATCTCTAAAATTTTGACACCAATCCTCAATAAAGATTAAAAGCAAAACTACATAATAGACATACAAATTTTCTTTTGTATCTTTGATAATTCTTCTCAAACCTAGCCTATGTCTAAGAAAGTTCACCCACAAATTTCTAGTATCAACTATACTAAACAAAATAATTTATACTCAAAACAAAATACAAATGTAAGAAAAAAGGTTATATGTCATAATTTTTGAATAATATTAGAACTTTAATGTATTTGGTTATAGCCAGCACTATTATTCATAAAGATTATTCTAATATCTTTAGTGGGTTGGGATCATGTTCAAATTAGTTGAACTTGAGTTTGTCTAACACCCCATGTTAGGGGTTAGAAAATTTAAGAATTTACAATACATCATATGCTTTGCATAATTGAGTATTCGCTAATATATGCATATGAATTTTGACTTATACAAATAATTGTACATGCATTCATTGACATTTCCGGGTAAATTTGATTTATAAGTGAAAATTGTGGATTAAATTGGAATGTGTTAATTATGATTTGGCAATTTTGGTATATTTTGGATATTTTGAAATTTTTGGTGATTTATTTTGAGCTGAAAATTTATTTGGAGAGTATTATTATTATTTAGAAATTTTTGGTGAATTTTAGAAATTTTCAAAAAAATACGATAGATATATAAAATAGGTGACAAATAGACTTGTAATTAAGTGACAAATGGATCAATTATTGTGTGACAAGTGGACCACTAATTAGGAGACATTTGGACTGATTAATTGGTGACATATGGCAGGATCTAAAGTGGATTAGTGGCAGCATCTTGAGTTGGAAAATGTAAGACATGCCTTAGGACAAGTGTTGTGCTTGAATGGTGACACCTAGCCTGTTGATGTGCTTGAATGGTGACACCTAGCATGTTGATGATATATGAAAGCATCTAAAGTGGATTAGTGGCAGCATCTTGATTTGGCAAACGAAAGACATGCCTTAGGACAAGTGTTGTGCTTGAATGGTGACACGTAACATGTTGATGTGCTTGAAAGGTGACACCTAGCATAGTCATAGTGCAAATTCCAGCAGAAATGCTTCTGCCATTTCTCTCACCTTTTGCATGAAATTTTCTCCAACTTTCTCCTCTCTAATTTGCTTAAACCCTAGCCAAATTGTTTTACCAAAATCCAACTTTTTACCTTCCACAAAATAGTCAAGAACTACCTTCATCTTGCTGTCCAAAATCAACTTATTTGCATCCTAAGTTGGCGATGAATTTTGCTTACATGGAGACTTGATTTAATCTGGAGTTTGAGCTGGATTGAAAGACTAACAAGTAAGTGACAATCTTATCTCTATGATATGTTTAGTAGTATGAGAGTTATTCCTGAATTGGAATGACATAAGTGAGTTATTGGTGAAGAAGTGTGCTGGAATCTTATGAACTGGAAAATTTTCACTAAACACGTCTTGGTATTTTGATTATAATTTGATCTATGTATTTCTAAATGAGTTGATTTTTGATTCAAATTAAACTAGAGACATATTTCTATAACTTTTCTGAAGAAGCCGGATGTTAATTCTATCTCTAAGCATCCCAAAATTTGGCTGGAATTAGAGTTAGGAATTCTGTTATAGTTTAAAAACAGTCTGAACTCTTTTGGATATAACTTCCAATATACTGACTCAAATTGTACAATTTTGGTGGTATTACAAACTAAAAACATAGCGGAACAATTGTATAGAAGAAAATGTTACTGAAATATACCATTTTCCTTCTCATAAAGATCATGCAAAGTTATCCCGAAAGGGGGGTGTTAAGATGAAAATGTTGAGGTGTGCTGGAATTTGATGACTGGAATGTTCTGAACATGCTTCGGTATTTTAGTCATATTTTGATCTGTAGGTTTCCAAATGAAATGATTCTTGTTTTAAATTGAACTAGAGACATAGTTCTACAATCTTTGTGAAGAAGTCAAATTTTAATTCTGTCTCTATGATTTTCAAAATTGTCATGAAATTGAGTTGTAGTTTAAGCTGAAGCATTGTCAGGGACATAAATCATGTCCTGTAGTTATTGAATAAACTGTATTGATGTGGGCCGAATTAGACTAAGGTGTCTTCACCAAAGTTGTATCTTATTCTCTTAGCTTTAATTTAGTATAAAGTTTGTAATTTTTGGATATCTGAGCTGAAAGATATGAGTTATGAAAATAGAGGGTATGATTATATACTAGCTAAAAGTTCAAATGTGTACAGTTTGTGGTATTTTGTACATAACTCTTTGAATACTGAATCAAATTAGATTATTTTGGAGTCATTAGAAACTTGAGACACTATAGAACAACTTTACAGAAGGAAGTGTTGCCTAATTTGGTCATTTACCCTACCAGATTAATTATGAAAAGTTGACCTGAAATCATATGGATAGAAAATCTGAAGAGGTCACTTAGGTTATGAAATTGATTCACATTGTTTTATTTTGGTCCAAATTATAAGTACCAAATGCTATTAATGAGGGCTTTGATATCTGATCGGTTTGATGATGAAAATTACAATAAGATACCCGGAATTTTTCAATATACATTAATGAATTCTTAATTATGCACAATATTGATTTGTATATGTGTTAAATGTTATAGAGGAACGCATAGAACGACCACTTCTAGATATTGCCGGGACTTCAAGGCAATAAGCAAACGTGAGCAATTGTAAGTAATTTAGATGGTAACTTTTATGAGTAACCTAAGATGGTCTCACCTTGATTTGTTTTATTTATTACTGAATTAAATTAATATTGATGAATGTGTACTGAATTGTGTACTGATTCTGGATATGAAGGCCTAAGGTACTAATTGATGAATGAGTTATTGAAGTTTTATTTACCTTACCTTGCTCTGCTTGTTGAATTGACTTATGCTGATTGTGTTCTGAATTCCGGACAATGATTGTCTGAGGCATTTGATGCATGTTTATATCATGGGAAGTGCTACTTATATGTGAGTATGATTGACTACTTGCTTTACACATAAAATGTCTAAAATGACTATGTTTTGCTTTAAAACTGTTGAGTCCTAGTTGTGGGAAAATAGGTATGTCTAGAAGGGTTTGCAGTTGCTTCTGTGACACTTTGGTGTCTTCTGTTATTGACACTTCGGTGTCGAGACTTCGGTCTCTTCTGTTACACTTTGGTGTCGAGATTTTGGTCTTTTCTGTGACACTTTAGTGTCGAAACTTCGGTCTCTTTTGTATAAGTCCCGTTACCCGCTTGTTGGATCCCGTTTCCGGAATCCAACTCTTAACAAAATACTGTCGTACTTGAGCGTGATTCCTTGTAATCTCTTCTTTCTCTGATACCACAAATGTTGGATCCTGTTTCCGGAATCTAACTCTTAACAAAATACCGTCGTACTTGAGCGTGATTCCTTGTAATCTCTTCTTTCTCTGATACCACAAATGTTAGACCTCATTTGTTGGACCCCGTTTCCGAAGCCCAACATTCAAAAGCCTAAAAGCATGGAGGACTCAAAACTGCTAACAAACCGATCAAAATTTGGGGAAATCTCCAATTGCAATTTTAGATCGGTTTCTTCAGAACATTTATTCCCAATTGAACTACGATTCTAACGCCACCAAAAACGCTCAATTTGGATTAGAAATGAAGAAGTTATGCCCAAAACAATTTCTGCTCTAAACCGAGACTGAAAACTATTACCGACTTCTCAGTCGAACTTGAAAATCTTAGAGGCTGAGTCTCGATCGGACTTCTTCACAAAGTTTGTAGGTCCATTTCTCTAGTTTAATTCAAAACAAGAATCACCTCATTCGGATCTCTATAACTCAAGATATCTCCCAAACACTAAAGCATGTTCAGACTCTTTTAACCGATTGTTCTACTTTGGTCTACTCAATCTTTTTCAAATTAATAAGAAAACCCACCAATCTAGAATGAAAAGAGAGAAAAATGTCTTAGAAATCCAACACTTCAAAAATCAACTTGATTGGAGGTCGGATGAAAAGTTATGGCTAAAGAAGGAAGGGAGGTCGCTCGGCTAAATCCCTTAGAAAATGGTCGAGCGATCTCGCTCGCCCGTTCGGCGATCGGGCGAGCGCTCGCCCACTCGCACTTCCGACATCCTAACTTCTAACCTTCATATCTTTTGACTCCGAACTCCAATTTTGACAAACTTGGTAACGTTGGAAAGGTAAATGACCGACCTACAATTTTCACGAAGAACTCAACCACAAGCTCGGTCTCTAAAGGGGTCAAAATATCACTCCAAGGTGACTGATCGGCAAGCTCTTCATAATCAGTACTAAACTTATAAACATCATAACTTTTTACCTATAACTCCAAATTTTGCAAACTTGGTGTCTATGGAAAGGTAAAAGGATGCTCTACAACTTCTATGAGGATCATAAGAACAATTTCTAACTCTAAGAGGGTCAAATTACAGCTCGAAGCTTCTGTCTGAAATTGACTCTTTTGACAGCACTCTCACCAAGCTTCCACAGCTTGCATCTTCCAACTTCCACATCCAAAAATAACACATTATACATCATTGGAGAGCTATGAAGCTCCTCTACAACCCTCAAATGACCACTTTTTCTCATTTCATCGATATCAGCCCAGAATTTTGCATGAAGCTCGGCATACACAAGACAGAACCTATGAACAGAACAGCCTAAAAATTTGACAGCACCTGCACTAAATTTCAGCGACTCTCAACAACTTCGCCTATCTTCCAACTTCCACATCCAAAAATAACACATTATACATCATTGGAGAGCTATGAAGCTCCTCTACAACCCTCAAA
>JAOTAZ010000009.1:8298815-8313441 GCA_025629785.1 Erythroxylum oxycarpum | reverse complement strand
ATTAAGGTGAAAGTTAGAAGTGAAATGAAAGAAAAAATGAAGTTGAATATGTGTAGTAAGTTGATGAAGGATATGTACATATATGTATGTTTTGTTATTCATGTTCATTATTAATCATGGATTAAATTTTCTTTATGGTGGACATTGATTTGAAATGAAGTTGAGAATGAAGAGTAAATATAGTAGAAAAATATTAGACCCTGAATTTTTCTTGGAAGATTAGAACTATTAAATGAGAAATTTTGGAGATTAGTCACGGGTAAAGAACAAATGAATGAAAGTTTTTGAACCAAGAAATGATAGGCAAGAGTAAAGTAAGGAATGAGAAATGTGGATAGATTCATGATTTGCTATGGTGTTTTCGGTGGATAAGAGATTTTGAAATGAGAAGAATTAAGGTGAAAGTTAGAAGTGAAATGAAAGAAAAAATGAAGGAGAAACGGTGATCTTAGTGTGAGTTGTGTTAAGGAAAGATTTTTGAAATAAAGAGTTGATCTAGAAAATATTCACTGAGTGTGCTTCGGTCTGTTAACCATAGCATTTCCTCTAGTTATCCAAACAAGATGATTCTTGACTCAGATTACAATAGAAACATATATGGCTACATTTCTTATGAAGAAATTGAATTTCATTTCTGTCTCTAAGAATCTCAAAAGTTATCATAAATTTGAGAAATGGGTGCATTATGTTGGTGGAGGAATGTAAAATTTTTGTTCTTAATTCATGGGAAATTTTGAGTTAATCTATACTGATTTAGGCAAATGTGTCTTCTAGGAAGTTGTAGAACTTTCTTTTATCTTTCCAACAGTATATAGTAAGGAATTTTTAGACATTTGAGTTAAAAGTTATGATCTTTATAAGTGGAGATGTTCTAGAGAGAGAAAAATATGACGAAAGGAAAAGTAAAACGATGCAAAGTAAGACGATGCAAAAGTGAGACGATGCAAAGTAAGACAATGCAAAAGCAATGAAAAGCAAGATGATGCAAAGTAAGATGATGCAAAAGTAAGACGATGCAAAGTAAGACGATGAAGACGATGCAAAGTAAGACGATGAAAAAGCGATGAAAAGCAAGATGATGCAAAGTAAGATGATGCAAAAGTAAGACGATGCAAAATAAGATGATGCAAAAGTAAGACGATGAAAAGTAAGACGATGCAAAGTAAGACGATGCAAAGTAAGACAATGCAAAAGCGATGAAAAGCAAGACGATGCAAAGTAAGACGATGCAAAAGTAAGACGATGAAAAGTAAGATGATGCAAAGTAAGGTGATGCAAAGTAAGACAATGAAAAGTAAGATGATGCAAAGTAAGAAGATGCAAAGTAAGACGGTGCAAAGTAAGACGATGCAAAAGTAAGACGATGCAAAGTAAGACGATGAAAAAGTAAGACGATGAAAACTAAAACGATGCAAAGTACGACGATACAAAAGTAAGACGATGAAAAGTAAGATAATGCAAAGTAAGAAAATGCAAAGTACGACGATGCAAAAGTATGACGATGCAAAAGCAAGAAGATGCAAAAGTAAGAAGATACAAAGTCAGATGGAAGAAAATGCAGAAGATAGAATTTGTCTTTAAGTCTTCACTAAAGTTGTAGCTCTTGAAGTCCTCTTTAGAGCCATCCAAAGAACGCCTCAATCAGAAATTTCTAGCTAAAGTTATGGTTGTTTCCTTGAAACAGGTTCAGTATGATTGAGGACAAAAGCAGATTGGATTCTTTTAGTCATAACTTCTTCTCTAGACTCCCAAATGATCTGATTCTTGAACCATTGGATTCGTAAACATTGCTCTACATCTCTACCAAAAATCATAGCTATTTGAAATGAATTAAGAAGGATTGAGTGAAAAAAGTGGGATGGGTATAGTGAGTGTGTTCTTAAATATTATGAACTGGTGTTATCCCACTGAACATACTTCAGTATTTTGGTTATGTCTAGATCAGTAGAGCTCTAAATGAGATTATTTCTGATTAATGGTAAACTAGAGACATGAAGATACAAATGGTATGAAGAAATTGGAATCTAATTTAGTCTCTAAGATGTTTAAAATTCTAATGGAAGTTATGCATAGTATACTGTTTTGGACAAGAGCAGTCCAAAAATGTATGAAGCATATCTTTTGAATCACCGAACCAAATTCAATGATTTTGGAGGCATTAGAAACTCGATACAATAGGAGAAATTTTTCTAGAAGAAAATGTTACGTTAGAATATTCAAGGGTACTGTTGACAAGACACTTAAGTTTAAAAGAACATAAGTCTATAAGGAAGGATAAAATAGACTTTTTGGACTCATTAAGGGCATAATTGAAAGAAAAAGTGTTATCTTGATTATAAATAAAGGAGGAAACGTGAATGAGAAGACTCTAGAGAAGAAAAATGTGTGGATGAGAAAAAGAGATACGAGAGAGAAAATATGAAAAAAAGAATGAAAGAGAGAAAAAAGAGAAACAAACTAGGGTTTTAATTTCCTTAACCTTCAAGAGAGATTTTGAGGTTGTTCAAGAAAAGGTAGAGGAAGAGAAGAGCTTCCAAATGAGCTAAAGATTTCTTCATTTGGTGAAGAAACAAGGGGTTTGTAGAGGCCTATTTCAGTTAGATCATCTCATGGAATACACATTAAAGATACAACAGGAAAGAACCTTTGATACCTCAGGTTGTTTGCAAAAAGAAGAGGCATTTTGAGCAATTCAAGTCTTTAAGAAAGGAAATCAAGGTGGGTACATGTTTATAATAGAATCAATAAGCTACTACTGTTTTCTTTAAATTAAGGAAGTTTTCTAATTTTATCTGCATCATAAGTGCTGCATTATTGTTTATGAATGATTTATGAAATCTTCTATATGTTTGTTACATGATTTGAGTGATGATTTTCAAAAGGAAAAGACCATGAAAGTGATATTTTTTTGAGAAAATACACATGTTTCTGAAAGCATGTTTTCAAGAATGGTTTTCAAGATATACGTCAAGTACTTGAAAAGCAAGTTTTCAAGAAAAGTGCCATTTTGGGCTACAAGTTTACAAGTCATGAACTATGTGTTATGTGGGTTTGTGTTAGTCCCTCAAGAACCATCACGTGCAAGTTGACCCAAAAATAGGCTTCTTCCGCTTGCTCGCTAGTGGCACAGAGCTCATTCAAGGACTCTCTCAAGAATTACGACTACACAGGACCCCTATATGGAAATGTGTAATGCATCATATTTTGGGACTTACCCAAACCATTCTGATGTGCTTATGTGCTCATGACAAGTTGATATGAGTGATGCATTCATGATTTGCAGACACATGAATTTCTGCATTGAAAGTGAGTTATAATGTTTTGGCTAAGAAATATGTGTTTTGTAAACTCAATGATAATTTTCTATGACAAGATGACAAAAAAAAATCAAAATGTTTTGCCTGTTATTTTGTTATAAATTGTTACCCATGTGCTTTCAAGCTCACCCCCTCTCTGTTCGAGATCAAGTGATCAAGAGCCTAAAGGAATTGCTACATTTGCTATTTTGTATTTTTGTAATAAGCCAATGGTGTGGTTTTTGATATGTAAATAAATTTTTTCTAACTCTGTTGCTTGAGGAATGAAATGATAGATTGAAGTAAGTTTCGATTATGTATGATCATATTGACTTCTTTGTAAAAAGGGTTAAGTATGGTGATATTCGCAAGCATTAGACTCTGGAAACAAGCGGGGTCCAACATTTATGGTATCAAAGCAAGAAGATAAACCTATAATGGTTAAGGAGATTCATATGAATACGCTCACGTTTCATGTTTTTGTAAGAGTTGAATTCCAGACACAAGTAGGATCCAACGAAAAGGTGATCTTGGTATGAGTTGTGTTAAGGAAAGATTTTGAAACAAAATTGGTGGATGATCTGGAAAATGTTCACTAAGTATGCTTCGGCCTATTAGCCATAACTTTTTCTTTAGTCATCTAAATGAGGCAATTCTTTGTTTGGATTAAAATAGAAACATATGGCTACATTTCTTATGAAGACATCAAACTTCAATTTTGTCTTTAAGAGTCTCAAAATTTCATGAAGTTGAGAACTGGGTGCAGTATATTAGAAGATGAATGTAAAATTTGTGTTCTGAATTCAGGGGAAATTCTGGATTGATCTAGATATATTTAGAAAAGTTGTCATCTAGAAAGTCGTGGGACTTTCTTTTATCCTTCCAATGGTATATAGCATGAAATTTTGGGAAATCTAAGTCGAAAGTTATGGTCCTTATGATTGGAGATGCTCTGGAGAGTGTAGATAGTGATTTAGAACTTTTAGGGATGTCCTTTTGTATCTTCTTAGGTTGACCTTCTGTATCTTCTTAGGTTTACCTTCTGCATCTTCTTAGGTTGACCTTTTGTATCTTCTTAGGTTGGCCTTCTATATTGTGCAACTTCTTATACACTGTTCATCTTATATCTTCTGCTCCATTTTGGACCCATCAGAAGATAGAATTCATCTTTGAGGTCTACATGAAAGTTGTATATCTTGAAGTCCTCTTTCGAACCATATAAAGAACACCTAAATCCAATATCTCTAGAGAAAGTTATGCTAAATGTAAAACAACTTCTGTGTTACTGTTCATAAACTTCTTCTGGGTCACTGTTCATCTTATATCTTATGTCCTATTTTTGACCCTCTATAAGATAGAATTTGTCTTCAAGGTCTTCACCAAAGTTGTACATATTGAAGGCTTCTTTCAAAAAATTTAAGAATGACCTTGATCTAATATTTCTAGAGAAAATTATACCAATTGTCCCACGCTACGTTCAGTATGATTGAGGATAAAACCAGATTGGATTCTTTTAGCCATAACTCCTTCTCTAGGCACCCAAATGACTTGATTCTTGAACCATTAGACTCATAAGACATTTCTATACATCTCTACCAAAAGTCATAGCCATATAAAATAAATTGAGAAAGATAGAGTGAAAAAGGTGGGATTGGTACAGTGAGTGTGCTCTTAAGTATTATGAACTGGTGTTATTCTATTGAACATATTTCGGTATTTTGATGATATCTTGATTTGTAGAGCTCCAAATGAGATGATTTTTGACTTGTTGTAAAATAGAGACATAGAGTTACAAATTATCTGAAGAAAGTGGATTATAAGTCAGTCTCTAGGACTTTCAAGTTCCGGATGGAAGTTGGGTATAGTGTACTATTTTAGTCTAACAACAATCTGAAATGTTAAGATTACAACTTTTAGATTTCTGAACCAAATTGAATGATTTTGGTGTCATTAAAAACTTAAGATAACGGGGAACATTTTCTAGAAGAAAGTGTTATGCCAGAATGTTCAAGGTTATTTTTGGCAAGATACTTAAGTTTAAAAGAACATAAGCCTATAAAGAAAGATAAAATAGACCTTTTGGATTCATTAAGGGCATAAAATGACAAGACCAAAATGTGGACTTATATTTAGGAGAAGGAGAAAACGTGAATGAGAAGATTATGGAGAAGCAAAAGGCATGGATGAGAAAAGAGATAAGAGAGAGAAACATGAAAAAGAATGAAAGAGAGAAAGAAGATAAAACAAGCTAGGGTTTTAATTTCCTTAGCCTTCAAGAGAGATTTTGAGGTTCTTCAAGAAGAGAAAAAGGTAGAGGAAGAGAAGAGCTTCCAATTGAGCCAAAGATTTCTTCATTTGGTGTAGAACCAAGGGGTTCATAGAGGCCTATTTCAGTTAGCTCATCTCACGGTGTACACATTAAAGATACTGCAGGAAAGAACTTTTGATACCTCAGGTTGTTTGCAAAGAGAATAGGCATTTTGAGCAAGTCAAGTTTTTAAGAAAGGAAATTAAGGTGGGTACATGTTTATAATAGAGTAAATAAGCTACTATTGTTTTCTTTAAATCAAAGAAGTTTTCTGATTTCATTTGCATCATAAGTGTTGCATTAGTGTTCATAAATGATTTGTGAAATCTGCTATATGTTTGTTACATGATTTGAGTGATGATTTTCAAAAGGAAAAGACTATGAAAGTGATATTTTGAAAAAGATGCATGTTTATGAAATTGTGTTATTGGAAATGATTTTCAAGTTATAGCAAGCTTAAAAAACCAAGTGTTATGTGGGTTTATGGTAGTCCCTCAAGAACTGTCAAGTGCACGTTGACCCAAGTATAGGCTTCTCCCGCCTGCCCGCTACTGGCATGGAGCTCCCTTAAGAATTCATGACTACATTGGACCATTTCATTGGAAATGTGCAGTGCATCATGTTTTGGACTTACCCAAATCATTTGATATATTTATGTGTTTATGACAAGTTGATATGAGTGATGCATTCATGATTTGTATACACATGAATTTCTGCATTGAAAATGAGTTATTAATGTTTTGGCTGAAAGCCTAAGAAATATGTGTTTTGTAAACTCAATGACAATTTTCTATGACAAGAAAAATGATGTCAAAAGTTTAGATTAACTTTTTGTTATAAACTATTACCCGCGAGCTTTTAAGCTCACCCCCTTTCTGTCCCATCCTCAGGCGATAGCTAAGAGATTAAGTGATCAAGAGCATAAAGGAATTGCTACATTTTCTATTTTTGTATTCTTGTATTAAGCCAATGGTGTGGCTTTTGATATGTAAATCAAGTTTTTCAAACTCTGTTGCTTAAGTAATGAAATGATAGATTGTAGTAATTCGATTGTGTACGTTCTTTTTTATTTCCTTGGTTAGAGGAATAAATTTGGTTTGATGTTTGACTGTTGTAGGCATGCTACCCTTGTGGGATGATGCCTAATAAGGGTTCATGAAAATAACCCTACAAGGTAATATGCACGCTCTAGTTAAGTATGATGATATTCGTAAGAGTTGGGCTCTGGAAACAAGCGGGACCCAACAACTATGGTATCAGAGTAACAAAATAAATCGATGATGGTTAAAGAGATTACAAGGAACCACGCTCAAGTATTATGGTATTCTGAAGAGTTGGATTCCGGAACCAAGCGGGACCCAACAATAATAGAAAAGATGATGATGAAAGTATTGATGTCACATTTTCTGAAATTTGGTGGCTGGTTGAACTAATTTAAAATGGAATGAAGGTTTGTCAAGTGAGGAAAGTGTATTTGGAAGTGATCAAAACAGTTTAACCATACTTTTTTAGAGAAAGAACATTCAAAGAATAGATGCTCGATAGTCTCATTGTCCAAGGCACACAAGGAGCACCGATTTGGGGTGTTGGACCCCAAACTTTTCTTAGAAGTTAGAACTATTAAATGAAAATTTTTGAATTAGAAATGATAAATAAGAGTAAAGTAATGAATGAGAAATGTGGATAGATTTATGTTTTGCTTTGGTGTTTTTGGTGGATAAGAGATTTTGAAATGGGAAGAATTAAGGTGAAAGTTAAAAGTAAAATGAAAGCTAAAATGAAGTTGAATATGTGTAGTACGTTAATGAAGGATACGTATATATGTGTACGTTCTATTATTAATGTTTATGATTAATCATGGAGTAAAAATTTCTTTATGGATGATATTGAATTGAAATGGAGTTGAGAATGAGGAGTCAATGAAGCAGAAAAGGTGATCTTGGTATTAGTTGTGTTAAGGAAAGATTGGGAAACAAAATTGGTAGTTGATCTGGAAAATGTTCACTGAATATGCTTCAGTCTTTTACCCGTAACTTTTTCTCTAGTTATCCAAACGAGATGATTCTTAATTTGAATTAAACTAGAAACATATGGCTACATTTCTTATAAAGATATCAAATTCAAATTCTATCTTTAATAAGCTCAAAATTTGCCATTAATTTGAGAGCTGGGTGTAGTACATTGGTGGATGAATGTAAAGTTTGTATTCTAACTTCAGGGGAAATTTTAGATAGATCTATATAGATTTAGACAAAGTTATCTCTCAAAAGTTATAGGTCTTTCTTTTATCTTTCCAATGGTATATAGTATGAAATTTTTGGACATCTGAGTTGAAAGTTATGGTCTTTATAAGGAAAGATATTCAAGAGCATAGCTGTATCGTCTGGTGATGACGTCATATCTTTTGGTGAAGATTTATCTTCTATAGTTGACCTTCTGCTTCTTCTATAGTTGACTTTCTGCTTCTTCTATAGTTGTCACTTTGCTTCTTCTATAGTTGATCTTCTGCTTCTTCTATAATTAACTTTCTGCTTCTTCTATAGCTGACCTTCTGCTTCTTCTATAGTTGACTCTCTGCTTCTTCTATAATTGAACTTCTGTGTCTTCTATAGTTAACTTTCTGTTTCTTCTATAGTTGACTTTCTACTTCTTCTATAGTTGACTCTCTGCTTCTTCTATAGTTGACCTTCTGCTTCTTCTATAATTGACTCTTTACTTCTTCTATAGTTGACCTTCTGCTTCTTCTATAGTTGACTTTCTGCTTCCTCTATAGTTAACCTTCTGCTTCTTTTATAGTTGACTCTCTGCTATAGTTGACCTTCTACTTCTTCTATAATTGATTTTCTGCTTCTTCTATAGCTGACTGAAACTTCTTTTATACACTATTCATCTGATCCTTCCATCTAGTCCAATTTTGTCCCTCTAGACGATAGAATTTGTTTTCAAGGTCTCCATGATAGTTGTATATCTTGAAGTCCTCTTTCAAACCATTGAAAGCACACCTTAATCCGATATCTATAGGAAAAGTTATGGTAATTTTCCCAATTCGTCTAACCCTTCGTCTGGTTTCATATTATCTAGCCCATTTTTAACCCGACATATGATAGAATTTGTCTTTGAGGTCTTCATAAAAGTTGTATATATTGAAGTCCTCTTTCGAACCATCCAAAGCACAACTTAATCTGATAATTATAGGGAACGTTAAGGTAATTTTCCTAATTCGTCTGACCCTACTTCTGGTTTTGTCTAACCCTATCATTTGGTCCATTTTTGACCTCCAGATGATAGAATTTGTCTTCTAGGTCTTCATGAATGTTGACGATCTTGATGTCCTCTTTAAAACCATCCAAAGAACACCTTAATCCAATATCTATAGGGAAAGTTATGACAATTTTCCCAATTCAGGTGCATTATGATTGAGGGCAAAATCATGTTTGATTCTTTCGGCCATAACCTTGTTATTCGACCTGAAAATGAAATGATTCTTGAACCCATAAATTCTTAACACATTTTTCTGTCCCTCCATAGAATTTGCCCTCCATAGAATTTGATAGCATTTGGTATTGATTTGAAAAAGATTGTTTGAATCAAAGTAAGGGTATCGATTGGAAAAGTATGAATTGGATGTTTCACTAAACATACTTTAACATTTTGATGATTTCTGGATCGGTAGAGCTTCGAATGAGATGATTTTTATTTCAAAATAAATTAGAGACATAGAGCTACAAATGGTATGAAGAAATTGAAATTTAATTCAATCTCTAAGACTTTCAATTTCTAGGCGGAATTTAAATATAGTGTACTATTTCAACATAAGAACAGTCCGAAAATATTTGAGGCAATACTTTCAAATTTCTGAACCAAATCGAATGATTTGGTGTCATTAGAAACTTAAGACAATGGGAAATATTTTTCTAGAAGAAAGTGTTATGTCAAAATGCTCAAATTTATTTTTGGCAAGACACTTAAGCATAAAAGACATAAGGCATAAATGGAAGGAAAAATTGGACGTTTCTCAATCATTAAGGGCATAATTGGAAGAAGAAGTGTTGTCTTGCATTTTAAGAAGAGAGAAGAACGAAAATGGAAAAGAAAAAGAGAGAGTGTCATGAATAAGAGAGGGAAATACAAAAGGAAGAAGAGAAGGAAAGAAAGAAGAGGAAACAAGTTAGGGTTTAATTTTTCTTAGTCTTCAAGAGAGATTTTGGAGTTGTTCAATAAGGGAAAAAGGTAGAGGAAGAGAAGAGTTCCCTTTAAGCTAAAGATCCCTTCATTTAGTGAAGAATGAAGGTAAGATCATTTTAAATCTTTTGGATTTTTAGAAGGATTTTAGTTCATGAAATTTAGAAAATGCTTGGATTTAAGTATTTTAGAACCAATTTTAGTGATTGTGCTTTGAGGGATTTTCAATTGAAAACCCAATTGAGTGGGATTTTTGTTATTGTATACATGGATCAAAAGAGGAAAAAGGAACAAGAGAAGAGGTATTTTGAGCAAGTCTATAAGCAAGAAAATCAAGGTTGGTACATGTTTATAATATAGTAAATAAGCCACAAATGTTTTCTTTAAATCAAGAAAGTTTAATGATATAAATTGCATCATAAATGTGCATTTATTGCTTTTGAATGTTTTGAAAATGTGCTTCATGTTTTGTATATGAATTGTGTTATTGATCTATGAAATGAAAAATAGAAATGATTTTGAAAGGAAATAACCTTGTGGGATGATGCCTAATAAGGGTTCATGGAAATAACCCTTCAAGGAAATACGCTCAGTATCATGATTCTAAATGATGGGCTCCGAAAGTAGGGTCCAACAGTTATGGTATCAGAGCAAGAAGATGAATCGATGATGGTTAAGGAGATTTCATGAGAATACGCTTACGTTTCATGATTTCACAAAAGTTGGATTCCGGAATCAAGCGAGGTCCAACAGTTGTGGTATCAGAGCAAGAGGTTGGGTTTCAAAATCGGAATCCAACAGTTGTGGCATCAGAGCAAGAGTTGGGTTTTGGAAAGGGATCCAATATGGGGTGTGAAGGTAAAGGAGTTTGTCCCTTGTTTGCAATTTATTTAGAAAGGCTAACCATAAAATGAAGGAGGACTTAAGGCTATTCCTTTTATGCCATACTAGTTTATGCCAAGGAACAGTCTGATTTGGAGGTCTCATGAAAATGTAGGCAGAAGCATTTGTCTACTTTTTTGATGAGCTTCTAGCCATTCCAAACTATCAGCTTGTGAACAATCCAGATGATATTGCAGAGGTTCTAGATTACTAATGGTCCTAACTATTACCTCTTGCCAGCACCACTCATTATTCCTGATTACTTCGGACAGTATTGCAATCATAGGTAGTCCGACCTATTGATCACTTTAAGAGTAGAAGAATCCATCAAGATACCTCTCGGATGCCAAGGATCTTGTCGTAAGAAAGTAGAATTTCTATTTCCTATTATAAATATGAATTGGTTCCCAATTTGATCCCTAACATATAAAAGCTTTCTTCAACACCACGAGCTACAGTTGTTTGGATGGGTGCTCTAGAAATTTTCCTTTTCAAAATTATAGTGTGTACCTACCTAACCCATAGAGCTTCCCTATCATTAAATAGAAACCAAATTCTTTTTCTTATCAGCAAATTATTCTAAGTGGACAAATGCTTTATTCCTAAACCACCCTCTCTTTTGGGTCTACAAAAGTCAATCCATTTAACCTTAGAATGAGCTTTTGTCCCCACCTTCTCAGACCATAAGAAATTCCTAAGTTTTGTCTCCATTTCCTTAATAATGGAGGCAGGCAGAATAAAGTCACTAAACCAATACACTTGAAAAGTGGAGAGGACCGAAATAACTAATTGAAGCCTACCAGCATAAGAAAGATTTTTATGGGTCCATTTGTTAACTTTGGCGTCAATTTTATCCAACAAGAATAAACAATCCCTCCTAGACAACCGACCTGTTAGAAGAGAAACCCCCAGGTATCAAAAGGGAAGGTGACCTCTTTTAAGACCCGACATAATTTCCATTTGTTGGGCTATTTGGACCATACAAGGAGATAAAAAGAATTGACTCTTAGAAAGGTTCATTTCCATGCCAGATAAATTAGAAAAGGTGCTCAAGCATTTGAGTAAATTACAGGCCGAAGTCAAATTTGCATGATAAAACAGTAAGAGATCATCAGCAAACAAAAGATGGGTGGGTTTAAAGGCTTTACACCTCTAGTGGTATTTAAAGGAAGTACGACCACTATACAAGCATTTAGGCTTCTTGAGAATACCTTTATATAAATAATAAAGAGAAAAGGAGATAAAGGATCCCCTTGTCTTAAACCTAACTTCCCTGGAAAATTTTTTGAGGGGGACCCATTGATCAAAATAGCATACGAAGGTGAGGTAATACACTTTATGATCCATTTAATGAACTTAAGAGGACAACCTACAACTACTAATACATTCAGGAGGAAATTCCAATGGATTGAGTCATAGGATTTTTGTAAATCCACTTTAAAAGCACATCTCTTATGGTTATTAGCAAGATGGTAATTCTTGAAAATCTGTAACAAGATATTATCACCTATTCGACGGTTCTTAATGAAAGCACTTTGGTTTGGGTTGATAATATAAGGGGGTAACTCTCTAAGCCTATTTGTCGTGATTTTTGCAATCACTTTATAAGTCATGTTACAGCATGAAATTGACCTATAGTCAACCATTATGGAAGGAAGTTCTTTTTTAGAAACAAGAGACATGAAAGTAAAGCTCTTTGAGTAATATCCCATGATGGAAAAAATCTTGGATAGCTCTAGTAATTTCCTCCTCTATTATATGCCATGTATATTTAAAGAATACCTCATTAAACCCATCCGGCCCAGGAGCCTTATTTGGATTAAAAGAGTTGAAAACATACTTAATCTTGCGCTGAGACTTTGGCAATGAGGTTGTTTGTAAGATTTTCAGAAATCGGATTAGGGAAAAGGTTTTCCACATACTCTTTAGAGGTAAGGTCTTTTTTATTCCCAACGTTACTCTGAAAGAAACCTAGGAACTGTTCTTGAATCTCTTCAAAACCAATAATTCTATTGCGATGTCCCTTATTTGAGAGTGAATATTGTTTCTGTTCCTATTTTACAATATCGAATTGTGAAAGAATTTAGTGTTCCTATCCCCCTATTTAAGCCATTTGATATGGGAAGATTGTTTATAGAAAGACTCCTGATCATCTAAAGCTTTAATCAAGTTATTAATGGCTTCAATTTCCTTGACAAATAAGTGCAGACCATTAGGAAAATGTCTCTTTTGATCTTCGACATTTTTAAGAACTGTTTAACAATTCTTAACTTTAACATTAACATCACCTATCTGACTAGAATTAAGCAGTTTGAGTGCTTTTCTAACCAGTTTAAGCTTGGACACTACACAAAACATAGGAGTTCCTTAGACCTGAGTATTCCAAGCCTCTTATACTATTTTAAGAAAATTAGGCTACGAGACTAGGAAGTTGGAAAACGTAAATGAAGAAGGTCTCTTCGGCATGTTTGCTAAGGACCTAATCACTACTGGGGAATGATCTGAAATGTTAGGATTATGAATAAACCCATAAGATCTACGAAACCTAGAACTACAGGTTGCATTGACAAGGGCTCTATTTAACTCCCTTACAATAAAGAGATCACCACACTGTTTGGTGGTCTATGTAAAACTACAACCACTAGAATTTAAATCATACAATGTACAATCCTTAACATGCTGCCTAAAATCACTCATACCATTAATAACCTAAGGACTTATAAGCTTAGCCTCATGAGAAAACAGAATAACATTAAAGTCCCCCGCTATAATCCAAGGTTGATTTCTTATTGTGTGTTTTATAATAGACAGTGCAAACCAGAGATCCTTGCTATGATTATAATTGTTAAACCAATAAACATATGTCACAAAAAAAACTGAAGAGTTTTTTATATGAGTTATATCCAAATGGATTAGTTGATCACTAGTGATTTGAGGAGAACACAAGAAACAATCCGGATTCTAAGCTATCACTAACCTACAATTTGAAGCTTGCTCTAAATTACTATACGAAAGTCATCTAGGGAACAAAGATGAGCACACATTATTTGAAAAGGGAAGAGACTTAATCCTATATTCAATCAAGAAAACAAAAGAATCCGACAACCTCTTAAGAAAAGCATTCACAGTTAATTGGTTTTTAGAGTTATTAAGACCTTTAACATTCCAAAAGACTAAAGCCATAACACAAAAGGAACAAAAAAGCTATTACTTTTGTATCCTCCAAGATTTCCTTCTCTTTATAACAGTAAAATCCCCCTTTACCCCATCCAGAAGACTTGGAATCTAAGAATCAATAACTGGAACCAAATTAGATTTAGAAGGGGAAAGATGGTTACCTACTTGGCTCACTACAAGGAGGTCGAAATCCTTGAGGTATCCCTTTGGACCATCTAGCTTTTGTTGGGCCTTGTTTTGTTCAATTAAGTTTCCAGAAGGAATGCTTTCCATTTCACTTTGTATTGCCATCTCAGGAAGTTGATCACTCTGTTGGATTCCTTTGCCCTTACTTTATTCATTTGGGATTTTAGAAGCTATACTCTCTTTATGAATTTGTTGTGTCCTTTCAAAGACTATCACATTTCAATTCTTCTTTTGATGGTTTATACTGTTTGGTATGGATTCCTTCCCCTTATCCAACTTTTTTTGTAATCCAGTCTCAAACAGTCGCCTAGTAGGAGTTCATTCCTTATTTTGTAAATGATGCTCAGGCCTCCATTCATACTCAATCTGTCTTTCCTTAAAAGTTATTTTCTCTCTTCATTATAAGTGGCCAATTGGAAAGATGAAGACCAACTTCTCTGCAGATCTAATTCCACACACATTCTGGCATACACAATCTTGAACATCCTAGTTGTCTGATTATCCATAAGAAGTGGATTTCCTACTGAACTAGTTATTCTTGCCAACCCCTCAGTATTCCAGTATTCAACCAGTATGTTATGGAACCTAGTCCAAA
>JAOTAZ010000009.1:8268029-8284699 GCA_025629785.1 Erythroxylum oxycarpum | reverse complement strand
TCTTGTTGCTCTCCTCCTTTTCCATCTTTTTCCTTCTTGCACCAACTTGAAACCACTCTTGGAAGCTTAGAAAATCATAACCCTAGCATGCTCCCCCTCTTCTTCTCTTCTTTTTCTCCTCCACGTCTCTTTCTCTCTCTTTCTCCCTCTCATTTTCGGTTACTCTCTCATTTTTCCTAAGCCAACCCTTCTAACTCCTCTCTTTTATACTCTTACTTAAATCACTTAAGCCCAAAGGCCCAAAGCCCATTAAACCCTAACATGTCAAGCCTTGTTCAATTCTCCTTTAAGTCCCTCACTTAAGCCCAAGCCCATTATACTATTGGGCATTAAGCACTTGTCTCTTTAATTCAATTTATTCATGTCCTATGGTCTTAATCAAATTAACATGTTAATTAAATTCCATTAACATGCTAATTAATTTCACCAATTGCAATAATTTATCCAATTTACATCATACTTAATTCTTTCCAAAAATCATACCCTTTTTCTAACCATGAAATTGAAGGAATTTAATAAAACTTTCTTCTAAACAAATGTTCCTTATTGTCTTAATTTAATAATAACACCTCAAATCATTCAATTTGGCTTTATTTTCTAACAATTATACATCATTATCTCATATTTAATCCACCTTGGGTCTAAACCATACTTTCCATTTCATTTCAATTTCATGAATTCTTCTTTGTTTATACATAAATAATCATAAACCATTTCTCATTTAATAGTCCTAACTTGCAAAAAGATTCGAGGTCCAACAGAGGAGGCCATTGTTGCTGGTCACAGAGCTGATAATGGGCAATTAAAGCTTGGGACTTTCTAACTTCTTGTTAGAAAGATGTTGAGAACTTCCTCATCATTCATACACATACATAAATAACAAACATTAAAAAGTTAATAAACCAACCATTCATCATTCATACACGGTGAGCTCGAAAGTGACAGGTCACAACTAAAAAATTACTGTCCACTACAAGCATTGTTAAATAGTTAAGCTAGAAGCATTGTTAGCATCCTACATTACCATATAATAGTGTACCATAACCTACTAATTAAGAGATAAAGCATAAAGTTAGATTTCATCATCTAACAGGCTCCTCACATTAGCCTATTTCTGGTCTACAGTTAAACCCCGTAAAAGTTTCCTAGCATAAGCATTCTTTGAGAAGATCTTTGGTAGTCCTAACACATTCTTCAGTGGAGAACCCCAAATTCCCAAGTTCTTCACCTAGCTTAGCTCCAAATTGTCCTACTATGGCATCAACAATGATCTTAGCATTCTCTCTACTATTGTCAATAGCATGATCAAAAGAGGCAGCAAGGCTTTCTAACACTTCAACATCCCTCATCTTCCTTTTTCCTTTGTTTTGTTGGTTCCCTTTTGTGTTGTTGGAAGAGGCGATAGAACCAGTGAGATGGGCTGAAGTAGTTGTAGTAATTGGAGCAAGAGTGGATGATGGCCCTGTTGGATCTACTGGGGCAGCAGGAGCTGCTGGAGCAGTTGGTGCATCACCTTCAGTTTTATCAGTTTCAAGCTGAGCAATAGCATCTGCAGCATCTTGAGCTCCTGCACTAGTGGCTCTGTCTTTCCCATAGACAAACTCAAGTCTAGAGTAAAGCCAGAAAGGCTTTCCAGGAGTGTAGTATTTGTTAGGGTGTTTCTACAAAAAAAATAAAAAAACTTCAGCATGACAAACATGTTATTATTAAGATGCTTCTATAAACAACCAACAAAGCAAAATAAAAAAATTACCCTTGGCCATTCTTCTAGCACTTACTTGCAGTCAACCTCAATGCATTGCTTGCTTTCATTTCAACCAAATCCACTACAGTTCAACATGTCAAAGGCTGTTTGATATTTGTCCTTCAATCCTTGTGCTTATTTTTGGTATGCCTTTTATCAATGCCACAATCAAGAAATTGGGATGATGTTAAATTGACAACTGACAGGTTTCCTAATGCTAGATTCAAGGGGTGTTGAACTTTGGTTGAAACACAAAGTGCTTATGTCATGGATCCAAATAGGCGGACTCGTTGGAATGAAAAAATTGTTCCTACGGCTAATGAACCCTCATCAATACCTAATCAATTTTCACTTCCAACAAATGCACAACTAAATGAATTTGCAACTTTGAAGAAAAAATGGCATGGAGTTAAGGATTTGTACTCATTGCCATCGGAGTCATTTTGGGTATTATTGTTAAGGACATTCTCAATAAAATATAAGGCTTGAATATATCTTTAACCTATTATGTAATTAATTTCATGAATGCTTAGATGTTTTATTAAATTATTAAGTACTAGAATTTCTAATTTGTAGGATTTTTTATTCAATAACTAATTACATTAAATTTTCAGGCTTTTCATTTCATTAAATATTTAGGTTCCTCATTTTGTTTCATCGTAATTAAAAAATACAAATACAAATAAAAAATATTGATACAATTATAAAAAATATTTAATGTAATTCATTTTATTGTTAACTTGTACGAATTTTTTGCTATTCAATAGCTCATTTGATTAAATTTTTAGGTTCCTCATTTTTTAATTCCTTATTTATAGATACAATTAAAAATACTAAACCAAATCATTCATTTTAAACTAATCAATGAATTACATATTTCTAATCATATTATAATGCAGGGGTACTTTGGTCATTGACATTATTTTCTATGTTCTGTCAACTGCAACCAAATACATTTCTGTCATCAAGATGTATAGTTTTATCTATTTTATCCATTACAGCCAAACACCTCACTGTCTTCAACTTTTGTCTTCAAATTTTTGTTTCATTTTGTCTCAGTATATAGATCACAGTAACCGAACACAGTATAAAGTCTCACCATCACAAAATTGCCACTCACCAGCTTGTGCTTCAACCTTGATCATTGCCATCGCCAACTCAGGCTTTGTCGATCGTAGCCGGTCGCCACTTACCACCTCCATATCCCTACTCCAATAGCCCCACCCCTCTACTCAAGCATTCTAGATTAAAAATTAAAATGTTACCAACTTAACATTTAGATGTAGTACACTATTACGAACAATAATTAAGTTATATCTAATAGGGATTAGGCAGAGTTTTATATATAATTACTAATTAGGGCTAATTGCCTAATAGGGTTATTTACTGAGACAACTATATATAATCATGTTTATTTTTATAACTACATTAACTATTTGTTACGATTTTTGTGGAATTGAATTCTAATTTAATGTAATGAGGATAATGATATACAATATTTGTTTTTATAATTATATTAATTATTTGATGAGATTTTTGGAATTAAATTATTGCTTAATGAGAGTAAATTATATAGTATAATAAATTGACAGAGTATTTTATAATTTTAAAAAATTACCCAAAACAAAAATTCTTATTAAAATGATACTAAAAGACATAATGTTATAATTATCTTGCCGGTGGTTGCTCAAAAGATTAGAATTAAGATTTACAAATCTCAAAAAGACGAACTGAAGAGCTAACCTTAAACCCTGGTTTGGTTCATTCAGCCCGCAAAAACCCCAAAGCCTGGCATTTTGGCACTTCCAGCTCAAAAAAATGTTCTCTCCAGGAACAAAGAGGTCTAATGTGAGTGCTAGAAAACATAGAAGCCTTGCTCAAGTTCTGCCTGATTCAACTCCCATCACACCCAACAGCCACAACTCAATTCCCAATCGCCCACACACTGGCACACCGGCTCCTTGGGCCCCTCGCCTCTCGGTTCTTGCCAGGTTCATTCCTTTTTCACTTGCATTTCTTCGTAAAAAAAAAAGTTTAAATTGCTTGAATGAAGAGGAAAACTTGTTCCTTTACAACTCACTATTAAGATTTATGTTGTCTGGAGCGTAGAATTTCTCCAGGAAACGATACTGAAAAGGGTGGTGAAGCTGATTCAATTAAGCCCGTGTATGTTGGAGAGTTTCCCCAAGTAGTTCGAGATCAACAGGCTAGCTTTCTACAGAACCACATTCCTGGTGTGTACACTTGTACCCAAATAGTAGGCTTCCAATTCTTATATTAATATACTTATTAAATTTGTGATGCTGCTTGCAGACGATGGGTGCATATGTGGTGGAATGGATAAAGAGACATGCCTCTCTTGGATTATCTGTGGAAACAAACTTTTTATTTGGAGTTACTTATCCTCTACAGCTTCAAAAGATTGCATTGTTCTTGAGCTTCCTACAGTTGTTTCAGATATCAGTAAAAGCTCCCACCAAGGTGGGGGCGGTAGTTGGATGCTTTGTGTTGTGAATTGGAGTTGCAGGAAGAGTAAAGTTGTACAGAGTTGTAAAAGTGCTGGTGTTGTATTGTGTAGCCAGAAGACTCGAGCTGTAATTTATTGGCCTGATGTTTTTAGTGAGATGGGATCCACTCCTGTTAGTAGTCTGCCGAATTCTGATGAATGTGAAGAGACTTCTTCCCCTGTGTATGGCGGGAAGTTCACTCCATTGAGACAGAGACAACACAACAGGCTTAATAGTAGTGCAGTTGGATCAAATTCTTTTAACTCTTTGATCTCTTCTTCATTGAGTGCTCCTGAGCATGTGTGTGTTGCCTTGGCTTGTAGTGCCAACGGTGACATGTGGAGTTTCCATTGCAGCCCTTCCGGGATTCAACGTAGTAAAGCGTATCAAGATATTAAGAAGTTCCCGTCTCAGGGTGGCTATAGTGGTCAGTATGTACGGGGTAAGGGCTATCCAAGGTCCCTCACATGGCGCTTCTCAGACCAGTCTATGGAGGGTTCTGTCCGACAGTTCTTTTTATTGACTGATCTTGAGATACGTTGTTTTTCTGTTACGTTGGACCTTGATGTGAATGTATCAGAACTCTGGTCCTATGAAATTGTTGGCACTGATGCTGATTTGGGAATAAAAAAGGATCTGGCGGGCCAGAAACAAATTTGGCCTTTGGATTTGCAGGTGGATGTTCTTGGTAAAGTGATTACAGTTCTTGTTGCTACTTTTTGTAAGGATCGGGTTAGTAGTTCAAGCTACACTCAGTATTCTCTTCTGACCATGCAATATAAATCTGGAGCAAATGCACCCTCGGATAACCATGGCAGGATTTTGGAGAAAAAGGGTCCAATTCAAGTGATAATTCCAAAAGCAAGAGTAGAGGATGAAGAATTCTTGTTCTCCATGAAAATTAGAGTTGGTGGCAAGCCATTTGGCTCAGTAGTCATCCTTTCTGGTGATGGAACAGCAACAGTCTCTAACTGTTGTGGAAACTCCACTCGACTCTATCAATTTGATCTACCTTATGATGCAGGAAAAGTTTTGGATGCTTCAATTCTTCCTGTTGCAGATGATGTTGAAGATGGTGCTTGGGTTTTACTTACTGAGAAAGCAGGAATATGGGCAATACCAGAGAAAGCTATTAAACTTGGTGGAGTTGAACCACCACAGAGAAGCTTGTCACGTAAAGGGAGCATGAATGAAACCACTGCACAAGAAGAAAGAAAAAATCTCGCACTCATGGGCAATATGGCTCTTAGGAGGATAAGTTCAGAAGCATGGGATGCAGGTGATAGACAAGGGATTCCTATGACTGGACTTGCACCTTATGATGCCCAAGAAGAGTCGGAAGCTCTACTTGGCCAGCTTTTCCATGATTTTCTTACAACTGGCAAAGTGGATGGCTCATTTGAAAATCTAGAAGTTTCTGGTGCATTTGAAAAGGATGGAGAAACAAATGTATTTGCTCGGACAAGTAAAGCTATTGTCGATACCTTAGCTAAACACTGGACAACCACTAGAGGTGCTGAAGTAGTGGCCATGGCAAATCTGTCCAGCCAACTTGTTGATAAGCAGCAAAAGCATGAAAGGTTTCTCCAGTTTCTTGCTCTATCCAAGTGCCATGAAGAGCTATGTTCCAGGCAGAGTACGTATTTTTCTATGTTTCACTTATTTCTCGGAACTTGAGCATGTAAATTCATGTAAACATTTATGATTTATTGAGTTTGCATCAGACCATTGATTATTATTGTAGATTTCTTTTTTTTTGCTTTCATTAGCTAAAAACCCTCAGCTTGGATGCGTGTTTAGGGGTTTGTGTTTCCTGGATTCAAATAAGCTGCTTATTATCATTTAACCAAAGAAATTAAACTTGTCAAGCCTAACTAGAGGTTTACTTTTAACAGGAAAGTCTTTGCAGTTAATCTTGGAACATGGTGAAAAGCTTGCTGGAATGATTCAGCTTAGGGAACTACAAAGCTTGATTAACCAGAACCGTTCAACTGTTACTGTGTCACCACATTCTAGTTCAGAAGCTCAACTTTCAGGTGCTCTTTGGGATCTAATACAATTAGTTGGTGATAGAGCCCGCAGGAACACTGTTCTCCTTATGGACAGAGATAATGCTGAAGTTTTCTATAGTAAGGTTTCCGATCTTCAAGAAGTGTTTTATGGCTTAGATAAACACCTAGAATATGTAGTAAGTGAAGAACAACTACTTGAGGTTCAAATCCAGAGAGCTTGTGAACTCTCAAATTCAATTGTGTCTGTAGTTCAAACAGCTATGGTCTACAGAAATAAACATCATATGTGGTATCCACCACCCGAGGGCCTAACACCCTGGTATTGTCAACCTGTCGTGTGGAATGGGCTTTGGAGAGTTGCTTCCTTCATGCTTCAACTCCTGAATGTAACATCTGGGTTGGATATTTCTACAAAATCAGATTTATACACTCATCTAAGCATCCTGGCTGAAGTTCTACTTGATGCTTATGCTGGTGCTATCACAGCTAAGGTTGAGTGTGGAGAGGAATATGGAAGTCTTTTAAATGAATATTGGAATAGGCGGGATACTCTTCTTGGTTCCTTGTATTTACAAGTAAAACATTTTGCAAATGAGAGGCACCAGGTTAATTTCTTTCATGGTTTGTTTTGATCTTATGAACCTAAAATTAGTAGCTACTGAAAATTGAACTGTTTCTCCTTGTAGATTTTTAATATAGGAAGTGATGAAAAAAATGAAGAAATCCTCAGAAAGCTTTCTTCAAGTTTGCTGTCCATAGCAAAAAGGCATGAAGGATACAATACCATGTGGAGTATATGTTCTGACCTGAATGATTCAGTATTGCTGAAAAATCTAATGGTATTTCATGTTTTTAAATCCCAATATGCTTTCTATGTTGCCTTTTCACTCTCTTTTTCTTGCTCCTTTTTTTCTTTTTGGGTCATGACCCACAGGAGGCCATAATATTCTCCTAAATCCCATTCCCCTCTGGTGAAAATTGAACCCCAAAGCTCTTGGTTGGATTAGCTGATTATTACTTGAGAGATAATTTCCATTTTGCCATTACTGGAAAGATAAATTTGCTTTTTCCAATATTGTCAAGGACAAATTTCTCGTTACAGCTTTTATTGTTGGTACTATTTGTAAGGCCTGCAAATATTGGTACCACTTTTTTTGTTTTCTTGCACAAGTCCATGTAAAGGTTAAAAGGAAATGAAAAAAAAGAGGCATGTCTCGACCACTGAGGTGAAAAATTGCATTGTTGTGATGCATGAAGAAGTTTCCTTTTGTCTGATGATAATTTTGCAGCTGATACGATCTAATGTGTTGAACATTGCTTACTTTGATTGTGGTTGAAGTATTTATTTGCTCAAATGAGCAGAATGCTCCACGTAATTTGCACTTGAATGGGATTCTTTGGCCTTTTATAACTTAGAACAGACAATTAAGAAGGAAATGGACTCACTGGTGTCAATTGGAATTCAGTGTCATCCTCTTGTACATGGAATTGCATTTTTTTTTCATTTTTTTCTTGCGTATGCCTTTTCTTATTTATTAGAGGAAGTGAGTTTGCAGTTCATATAAGTTTATTTTTGTTAATTCTTCCAAAACTTGTATCAATATATTGGACTTCCTCATATTGACTGTTTCTTTGCATCATTTGGCACCCTTGTTATTTTCTCTAGCATGAGAGCATGGGGCCTAATTGTGGTTTCAGTTACTTTGTGTTCACAAAACTGTATGAGAAGAGGCAGTTTTCCAAGCTTCTTAGGCTTGGGGAGGAATTCCAGGAAGAGCTATCTGCTTTTTTGAAGCATCACCAGGATCTGCTGTGGCTTCATGAGATTTTCCTTCATCAATTTTCCTCAGCTTCAGAAACTCTTCACGCATTAGCTCTTTCTCAGGATGCAAATTCCTTATCAGAAGCCCAAGATGGGGCAGTTGCTGATATTAATATTACTGGCTTGATAACATCACTGGCAGATAGAAAGCGATTTCTATATCTCTCTAAGATTGCTGCAATGGCAGGTACAACTTAATTCCATAAGTAGTTGGAATATGATGTCTGACTATGTGAAGATAACTGAGAACCTGCTCATTCCCATATTTCAAGACAATTCATTGCTTCAGATTAGGAGTAGGATTTAATGATGCAAGAAAAATAGGAGAGATATCAACTAGTTGTTAAAACTCATATAATTTGGGAAATTTGAGCTGTCGGGTTTTGTTAGGCTGCTAGAAATTCATATTTCAGGTCTGAAATTTCAGTTAAAGTTGTTGAAACTTCAGATTCAAATTGCTGGAAACTTGGGCTGGAAATTGCTGGAACTTTAGTGAAGGAAAATAACAATGTTTAGTTCTAGGAGTCACTCCTAACTCCTAAGGTAGGAAGTTAGGAGCCACTCATAGGGAGTATAATCACTTTTAGAAGAAAACATCATAAATTTTAATTGAAAATTTAAAATTTGTAGGGAAAATTCAGGTTTTTTTTCATTAAAAGGTTATTACATATATATGAAAAAATTCTTGGAATCCTAATGAATAGAATTCTACTTAACAAGGATTCTTATTATTCTTTAATGGACTGAAACTATGATCTAATAAGGACGAAATAGAGTAGAAATATTTTTCTTTTCTAATAAGGAAAACTAAACTGATAACTTTTTAAATTCTACATAATTCTCCTTAGCTTGATGAGTGTCGACCTCAATGATTAAATATTCTTAGCCTGGGTCGAAGGAAGGAAGGTCTATTAGCCCTTCGTTATTGTTCCTTCTAATGAATCCCCAACTTCATGCTCACATTTTTCATGATCTTGTGCCTTAACATTGCATTTAGAGTTAGTTTCATAATGAAATCACATGGATTCTCTCTCACATAGGATCCTAGCAACTAATATCAACTAGGTGAACAAATTTGAGGATAATTTATGTATGTTATTTCTCATAAATGACATAAATACATATAGGGAAGATAAGCAATTGTTCTGCTATTCATCCCCTTGATTATTGCCTTGAAAGAAGTAAATAAGATCGCATGAAAATAGGGACCAGAAATGGAAAGGATAAAATGATATTTTAGGAAATAAACTATTGAGCAAGTAAGGAAACAAATAAAGTAATAAAACTGAAAATATTCTTCCAACAATCCCCCTCAAGCTGGTGAATAGATGTTGATCATTCCCAGCTTGGTGCTTAACTCTTCAAATCTGACTCTAGTAAGTGCTTTTATAAAAACATTTGCAACTTGTTTGCTAGTGTGAATGTGAGCTAGATCAATCAAACCAGAATCTAACCTTTATGAAATGACGATCTATCTCCACATGTCTAGTTCTACCATGATAGATAGGATTCTTTGCAATCCCAATAGTTGCTAGGTTGTCACACCACACCCTCATCTGAGGCTCTACTTTGATACGAAGCTCTGTCAAGAGTCTTTTTAGCCATATTCCTTCACAAATTCCCAATGCTAGTGCTCTATACTCAGCCTCTGCACTACTTCTGGCAATCACTGGTTGTTTTTTACTTCTCCAAGTTACCAAGTTACCCTACACAAAGGTACAATAACTTGTTGTAGAACTCCTATCAGTCACTGATCCAACCTAATCAGCATTTGTAAATACTTCAACACTCCTTGTCTCGCATTTCTTAAAGAATAATCCTTTTCCAGGAGTCATTTTCAAATACTTCAGGATTCTAAGTACTGCATCCATATGTTCCTGTTGAGGGTTGCTCATAAACTGACTAACCACACTCACAAACTAATGTCTAGTTGAGTGGGAGACAAATAGATCAGTTTTCCAACTAATCTTTGATATCTCCCTGTATCCACTGGTGTGCCTTCTTTAAGACTCAATTTATAAGTTGATTCCATGGGTGTCTCAGCAGGCTTTGACCCCATCATCCCAGTTTCTTGTAAAATGTCAAGTGTATACTTCCTTTGGGACACTGTAATGCCCTTACTAGATCTGGCCACCTCCATCTCCAAATAGTATCTTAAATAGCCCATATCCTTTAACTTCGAATTCTCTAGCCAAAGCACCTTTTAGCTCCTTCATGCCTTCCCAATCATCACTTGTAATAACAATATCATCAACATAAACTATAAGAATAGTCATTTTACCACGAGTCAGTTGTCGAACAAACAATGTGTGATGAGTTAGCCAAGTTTCTTCATCGCCTTTGTAAATCTATCAAACCAAGCCTGAGGTGATTGTGTCAAGTCGTAGAGTGATTTTCTGAGCTTGCATACTCTTTGAGGATGTGTAGCTTCTTCTAGTCCCGAAGGTATTTTCATGTATACCTCTTCTTCAAGATCACCATTGAGGAAGGCATTTTTTTTACATCTAATTGATATAATGGCCAATTAAGATTTGCAGCTAGTGATAATAGAATCTTAACAGTATTGAGTTTGGCTACAGGTGCAAAAGTCTCTTGGTAGTCAATCCCATGTGTTTGTGTGAAACCTCCAGCTACAAGTCTTGCTTTGTACCGGTTAATACTTCCATTAGGATTATATTTGATGGTGAACACCCATTTATAGCCAACCATTGTTTTTCCCTGGGGTAAATTTGTTACTACCCAGGTCTGGTTCTTCATGAGTGCATTCAGCTCATCATCTATAGCTTCTCTCCACTTAGGATCCTTCACTGCTTCTTGGAAATTTTCAGGTAATTTTTCAGTAACTGAGTCACAAAAGCCTTAAAATGTGGTGATAACCTATTATAAGAAACAAAATTGCTGATTGGGTGCTTTGTACAAGATCTTACTCCCTTCCTCAGAGCTATTGGCCATCCTAACTCCTCAGAATTTGCAGTGGGTTCTAATTCATGGCCTTGCTCCAAAATTGTGATGGATTTTTTTGGTTCTACTTCACATCGTGCCTACTGTTTGCCTTTCCTCCTTGAGTAAAACTGTGGTTGCACCTCATGATTTTTGTCTTCCTATTTGTCCACCTTAATTTCAATATCCTTCTCTTTATCACATTCATTGCTTTCTGTGCAATTCTGGTCAGATTTGTGGCTGGAACCGTCTATATTAGTAGCTTCAATGGAATGGTGGTGTCAAGATCTGGTATCTCAGGTCTGATGTTATCAAAATTGTGTGTTTCAAAGATGGTTTCATAAGAATCAGGTCTAGTTTGATCAAAAGTAGGCAAAACAGAGGTGTTTTTAGGAGAATCAAAGTCTTTTATAAGTCTGGTTGAGTCATGGCTAGGTGCAAAAGGCGGAATTTCTTGGTGTAGTGTGTGCTGTGAGCCAGCACTTCCCAAAAAGAACCATTCACTCTCACTTCTCTCCCCCTGAATGGGTATTTTTGGATAATAGGCTTGCGTTTCAAAGATCACATCCAAAGTAAACAAAATAATGCTTATGAGTAGGAGAGAATCACTTTTAACCTTTTTGAGTAGAAGAATAACCCAAGAAAATACACCTATGGGCCCTAGGCTCAAGTTTGCCACAATGGTAATTATGCACAAAGGCAACACAACCAAAAATCTTTTGAGGTAGAGTATTAACAAAGGGAATCGAGGGATAAATCTCAAGCAATTTTTGTAAAGGTGTATGAAACCCCAAAACTTTTGATGGCATTCTATTTATTAAATAAGCAGAAGTGAGAATAGCATCCCCCCCAAAAGTGATTCGGAACATTTGTTGTGAGCATAATAGATCAAATAACCTCAAGTAAATGTCTATTTTTTCTTTCTGAAACACCATTCTGTTGTGGTGTATTAGTGCATGAGGTCTAATTTATAATACCATTGCTAGTTAAAAATTGACCAAAGGATTGACTTTGATATTCTTTACCATTATCACTTCGTAAAATCTAGATTTTTGTGTGAAATTGGTTTTGTATAAGGGAATAAAATTCCTTAAATACCTGAAAAACTTATGCTTTTTCTTTCAAAAGATATACCTAAGTCAATCTTGTATGATCATCAATAAAGGTTACAAACCATTTAACATTGTTTTTGGTTCTGACCCTTGATGGCCCCTAGACATCACTATGAACGATGGAAAAATGCAGTTGGTTTATAGGCTCGGGGTGTAAAGATTTCTGGTATGTTTAGAGAGTTGACATAATTCATATTGAAAAGAAATTTTCTTTCTATTGAAAAAAGTAGGATATAAATGCTTCATGTAAGATAAACTAGGGTGGCCTAACCTATAGTGCCAAAGTGCAATTTCTTCATTAGAAGATAAAATAACATGAGCTTTATTGCATCAAACTCCCTAGCACTGCCAAGCCTCTTGCCCGACTCCAAATCCTGGAAAACACATCCATCAACACCAAATTAGCTATGCAATTATGTTCTTCAGTAATCCTTTTCACAGACAACATATTACAATCCAAGCTAGGCACATAAAGAACACCACTTAAGATCAATGTATTAGCAATTATAACAGTCCCAATCCCCTGAACTTTTACAACCTGTCCATTAGCTACCTTGATAGTCCTATGAATAGGACAAGACTGTACATCAACAAGCAATGACTTATGACAAGTCATATGATCATTAGCCCCTGAATCAACAATCCGAAGACCACAATTTGGGGTTTGAACCCCTAAAGTAGTGCCAATATTACCTGTTTGGACCATGTTACTTGTGGATACAACCTTTTCAGCCTTCAAATCATGCTTACTAAGAATTTTCCTTAGCAATTCAACTTCTTTGCTCACTGGTCTGTTATCTCCCTCTATCTTCTCACCACCAATAGCTATGTAGCTTTTGTTCTCAGCCTTTGATCCGTTTTTCTGATTTGGAAGTTTCCCATGAATCTTCCAGCATGTGTCCTTGATATGGTCCACCTTTTTAACAGTAGTCACACCAAGGCTTACCCTGTTTTTTCTAGATTTTGGCCCATTTGTTCCTTTGAAAGCCATGACAGAAGATTCAAAGGGATTTTTATTGCTTGGAGTGCCTTGCATTAGCAGCTTTCTACTCTCTTCACATTTCACCAATTTAATTGCCTCCATAATGGTTGATAGTGGTCAGGGTGCCATGATTCTTCCACTAACCTCCTCGTAAATAGAGTTTAGTCCCAAAAGAAATTCATACACCCATTCTCTTTCCACAATTTTCTTGTAGCATGCCATATCTTCACTACAAGCCCATTGGTGTGGGTCATAGAGGTCCAGCTGTTGCTACAATTTTACTAACGTGGTGTAATAACTACTAACTAATTTCTCACCTTGCTTAGTTTCCCTTAGAATTCCTTTGATCTGAAACAGAGCAGCAGTATTTTCTATAGTGGCATACGTCATTATGGCATTCTCCCATATCTCTTTTGCAGAGGTTGCTAGGACAAATTGCTCACCAACTTTGAGAGTCATGGAATTAACCAACCAGCTCATTACCTGGTTGTTTTCGGTCATCCACACCTCATATTTTGAGTCAGACACAGCTGGTGGCTCCGCTGTGAGGTATTTCTCCTTCCCTCTCCCTCTTACGAACATAAGCATGCTATGGGACCACTGTAAATAGTTGTTCCCATTCAGCCGATGGTTAGTTACCACCGACAGTTGCATGTCAATGTTGTTCTGAGAAGAGGACGAGTTTCTTGTGCCGATAATGGTGTTCGGCGTTTCAAGGATCGATCCTGGTGGAGCGTTGCCTGACGGGCTAGTGGCAGAATTTTCCCCTGACTCAACATGCCACACTCCTATCGTCCTGAATGAAACCATCCTCTTCTGCATTCAAAGCTTTGATACCATGAACAAATTTGAGGATAATCTCTGTATGTTATTTCTCATAAATGATAGATATACGTATAGGGAAGATAAGCAATTGTTCTGCTATTCAATCCCTTGATTATTGCCTAGAAAGAAGTAAATAACATCCCATGAAAATAGGGACCAGAAATGGAAAGGATAAAACGATATTTTAGGAAATAAACTATTGAGCAAATAAGGAAACAAATAAAGTAATAAAATTGAAAAATTCTTCCAACACTAGGAGACTAGCGAAAGAAGAAAAAGACTTTCTAATCAATACAAAGGGAGGTAAAAGTACTCCATAATATGCAAAAGAGATCTGCTAGGAATAGGTATATACAAAGCTAAGGAAATCTTCATGACAATAAAGTTCAAATAACAGTTACAAGAGGAATATAGTAGCTTCAAGCATTTCATTTAGCAAATGTGGCAAGGGTAAGCAAGTGTCTAATTCCTTTTCCCATTATAATCTCCCTTATCTAGTTGATAGTCCAATTTACCAAAAAATGAGGGTATTGGTTGAATATCTTGGTTCTGTGAATTGTTTCTATTGATTATAAGGGAAAGCACCTGAATTCAAAGGTCAAAGAGATAAGGAGAAGAGGATCTCCTTGTCTCACCCTTTTATTCCTTTCAATTGTGTTATTATCTCACTACTAAGAAGAATGTTGTATGATGTTGTTGAGAAACATTGGCTTATCCATTTCATAAAGTTATTAAGGAATTTAAATGCATAGAGGATAGCAATAACAAACGCACATTAAACCATATTGTAGGTTTTTTAAGGTCTATTTTCACCTCACATCTTCTAGAACCTGTATTACTATGGCAATCCCTCATTAGATTGCATTAGCTTTTGCATTATATTATCCTCAATGCTTCTACTGGGATAATAACATTTTCAAAGTGGTTATATTAATTTGAAGTATAGAACTATGAAAAAAAGTGGAATTGGAGTCCCCTTCTTTGGGCCTAGAAACTTTAGCCTTTTGCTTAAGAAGGGATTGTTGGTTTTCTAGAGATAGAGTATAATCCTTTAGCGTTTGATTTCCCATTAACTTGAGGGAAGCATCATGAGGGAGGAAGTATGGTTGAGATTGAGCTTTAAGAAGCTTGCTTTGGTGATCTCCAAAGTAGTGAATCCTACTAATTTGGAGTTTAGCAGTTTGTTCTTAGCTTTAATAGCTTTTAGCTTCCTAATAGTATTTGTAGAGGGAAAGCCATTGATGTTATAAGGTCATCATTACCTAATAGTTCCTTCAAAGTCATTACAGGATGCCAAGAAATTATGAAACTTGAAAGGGTGTAGCTCTTGTGTTTTAAGTTGAAAGCTCAATGGGATAGTGGTTTGAGACTGCAGGGTTATCAAAACAAGTCCAATAATGGGGGAAAGGATTAAACCAGGAGGTGTTTGCCAGTGCTCTATCTAGTTTCTTTGCATAAGGAAATGATCATTTTATCTATTGCTCTAGGTAAAAAAATTGCCAATAAACTTGAGATCATCTAGGGCAGAAGCATTAATGCAATGACTAAACTCCTTTATGCCTTGATTATATCTCCTAAGCTACTAAGGATGTTAAATAGTTCAAAGATTGCAATTAAGGGCATGATACCATCTCAAGATCCTCATAGCCTTTATTTAAATAGTAAGAATCAATTACATTAGGAAAATTGATCTTAGGAATAAATGGGAAATCATATAGGTCTGACTTTTCCTAGTACTCCCCCTCAAGCTAGAGCATACATATCATAAGCTCCAATCTTGTTATATATGGATTTCACTTAAGACCCCTTGGTGAATAAATTAGCAAGTTAGTCTTCTGACTTAACATATGGAGTCTTGATCAATCCTTCTTGAAGCTTTTCATGGACAATGTGACAATCCACTTCAATGTGTTTGGTTCTCTCATGGATGGCTGTATTAGATGCAATATGAGTGGCTATTTGATTATCAAACATCAACTTCATTGAAGACGAGTGCTTAAAACTGAGTTCCCTAAGAAGATGCCTCAACTAAATAAACTCATATGTAGCATATGTCATGGCCTTGTACTTAAACTCAACACTGGAAGACGCAGTAACTAATTGCTTCTTGCTTTTCCATGACACCATATTTCCACCCATAAATACATAATAGCCTCAAATAGATTGCCTGTGTCTGAATATCTTTGAACTTGAGTATGGCCATTGTTCTTATATAGAAGACCTTGCCCTGGTGAACCTTTTAAATATCTCAAAATCCTCATAACTGCATCCCAATGGCTATTCGTGGAGACTTCATGAATTGACTCACTACACTTATAGCAAATGAGATATTTGGACTAGTAATAGCCAAATAATTTAGTTTACTAACAAGTCTTCTATACCTACTTGGATCTTCCAAATACTCTCCTTTCTCAACATCAAGTTTAACATTTGACTTTTTGAGGCTATTAATTGGCTTAGTTCTCAATAGGCATGTTTCCTTTAGAAGGTCAAGGACATTCTGATACAACTCAGCCTCTGCGTGTTTATTCAAGAAGAAAATCTAGGACTGTTGAAGAAGTCAAAGAACAGTTCAACTATTTTCTGAAGCAACAAGCTGAAAAAGAGGAACCATTATGTCAAGTAGTTGTGGACTGATTTCACACGTTCCACGTTCCACGTTCCTTTATTTTAGATTGTTAGTGGAGATTAACAAATAGTATAAATAATTCAGGTGTTTCTTTTGT
>JAOTAZ010000009.1:8190518-8208276 GCA_025629785.1 Erythroxylum oxycarpum | reverse complement strand
AAAAAATTTAAAAATTATTTAATAAATCTAAAAAATTACCTAAAATGTTATCGTTATACCAAAATTTAATCGGATATTAAATTTGGTGCGATATTTGTAATATACTTTAAAGCATCAGAATCTGTTTTTCTTTTTTAGCCAGCTTAATTTCCGGTTCCTTCAGAGTATCCAGAAGCTTCGTAAAACACATAAGAAAAACCCTACTAAACCCCTAAACAACTACCCTGTTTCTCGCGTCGCTCTGTTTGGGGGTTTCAACTACTCCTCAATCATGCACAGGCTGTCCAGGCGTTCCTTTTCTGCTTTCCTCCGAACCGGCGGTTCACGCCACCGGAGCGTGGCTGCTGCCTCTATCTCGGGCACCACTCATGTGAGCTCTCTACTGATGCTAACTGTATTAATGGCTGTGGTGTGACCTCAACTTTATGTCTGTCCTTTATTACTTTGTTGTGGATTTGCGATTCTGATATAATATTTGTAGTATGTCTTAAATGCATGCGGTGTTCTTTTGATTTTGAACTGTTAAATCGTTCAGCTGTTTCTTAATGGTTGATGGCTTTTCTGCTCTGGTGGTGAGTTTGTAGAACCATTGTGGTAACTGCTCTGGTGGTGATTGAATTCTAAGCAGGCAGTAGATGGTGATGCCAAACTCAGATGCTACTCGGTGTTAACTACTGGGAGAACCATACGCGACAAATGTGGCTCTTTGTCTTCATTGCATTTGAATCATAGTTTGTCTTTGGGCAGCCGATACGAGTCAACTGCAGTAGAATCTAATGCATCATCTCCTCCTAGTCCTTGTCCTTCAGTGGCTGAGAAATATGAGTATCAAGCAGAGGTCTGTAGCAGACCGTTTGCTAATTTATTCTGAATTTAAGAAATCAAATAACTTTTTATGTAAGTAAGCCTTTTCCATACCCATTTACGTTGTAACAGGTTAGTCGCCTCATGGACCTCATTGTTAATAGCTTGTACAGCAACAAAGAGGTGTTCCTCCGAGAGCTTATCAGGTATGTTCAGCTTTTTGCTTTTGTTTTAATTTTGAAAAATTAATATTTTAATTTGTAACTTGATGCTGGAGCACAAGTAAACTCTATCTCCATGCCATTATATTTGAGTTTACATGATCATTTCGTGCATGGAGATAATGGGCTTCAAAGTTTTACAAACAATGCAATATTTGGCTGTACATGTGTAATTGCAAGTTTTGGATCCGAAACTAAGTGAAGCCTTGTTCACTAGGCCTGAAATTTTAGGAGCATGCAAAGTACATGTAAAATTAGTCCTCTATTAATTTTCATAATTTTTGGAATTTTCTGCAATTATTTTTAGTCGTTTGCTTGCGCACCAAGTCTGACAATTGAAAACGGTGCATACGACACGTTTTTGCCTTTCCAAAATTAGTTTCCTTATTCTTTCCGATGTTTAGTACGATTTAATATTGTCTAGGTAGTTTCTTAATAGTATTAGGAGTTTTCTTTCAAATCTTTAGTATGATTCCATATTGTCTAGGTTGTTCCTAATTGGATTAGGAGTTTTCTACTATAAATAGGGGTTATAAGGTGTATTTTTGTGTGTGTGATTTAGAAATAAAAGTTAGGACTTTTTCTTCACAAATTCAAAGTTGATTCCTTTGTTTTGTATTGGTCTTTATGCTGTGTGGCTGGTGACATCCTTCAGAGCTGTATCAACAATTGTGGTGCTTGGCTTTCTCAAATGCTATGGTGTTCTCTTGGTTTTCTCTTTGATTTTCAATATTTTTCATTCATTCAAATTAACCTACTAACATCCTTTGCTTTTATTCTCCCAAGTTCAATTGGTGTGCCTAGTTTATACATTAGATTGGTATTAGAACTCAATTATTAGGGTTTTCTTAAGCCTTAATGATCCATAATTGAACCTCTCTCATCTAAATTTGAAAGTTTCAAGTTTGATCTTATGAGGTTTGGAACGAATATGGTTGCAAACAATGGTAACAATAACAATGACACCAACAAAAACAGTTATGCTCTTTTAGGGGTAATAGATTGACTTTTAGATCGTAAGATTGGTGAGATTCGTAATCAAATTGAGGACATCAACAATCAACTAGGCTATTTGTAGATGCAAGATGCTAAGTGGAGATGTTTTATGCAAGGTAGAACCTAAGAATGATCACATGAAAGATCCAAAAGGACTTATGACAATTTTGATGGGGAGCTAGAAGAAGAGAATGAGGAGTACGAACTAGAAGAGGGCCAACCAAGGTGTCCTAGACGTGGAGGTTACATGTACAAAGATCGCAACTTGAAGTTTGAACTCCTTGATTTTGAAGGTAAGCGTGATCCTGAAGTTGCCTTAGACTGGATTCGTAGAGCTGATCGTATGTTTAAGTATAAAGCCTTTACGAACCACGAAAGTTTTAATTATGCTATCCTTAAGCTAACCGACTTGGCGGGAATTTGGTAAATGTGAGGCAGTAAGAAGAATTAAGACCTAGACTCGTTTAAAACACGAGATCAAAGCTAAATATGTACCTGATAATTTTAGGCAAGAGAATTATGTAAAACCAACAGCTTTGAAACAAACTCGCTCTGTTAATGAGTATACTGGCAAATTTGAGAAGTTAACGATGTTGAGTGGTATCAAGGAGGATCCAAATTAGAAGATGACTCGATTTTTGGAGGGATTGAGTTTGAAAGTCAAGGATAAGGTGGAATTACAACCTTATTATAACTATGATGAGTTGTGTAAACTTGCTTTGCGTGATGAACAAATTAACAGAAAACTTGATTGGAGGTTGTTTCCACAACGGAAGAATCCTACGATGGGTTCTATTTTTGTCTCTTCGTGTTCTAAAGTTGATTCAAACGAGAAGAAGCAAGATGGGAAAGGAAAAGGTACTTTGAACATGAGATAACTTGATAAGAACAAGAGGAAATGTTTTAAATGTCATGGGTACGAGCATATTTAATATGAATGTCCTACAAACAAAATCATGCCAATCAAGAGTGTCAAGAGATTGATGCTTTGCTGAATGTTTTGTCCATAGAGAAGGGCAAAAAGGAGTTAGATATTGGAGTAGATTACGAGGGAAGAGTGTAGGATATGGTTGAAGGCGACGAGGAAGGACATATTCTTATGATTCAGCATGTTTTGAAGGCTGCTCCTTTTCCAGGTGAGTCCCAACGTGAGCAATCATTCCATACAAGATGTAAGGTGCAAGGAAGGCTATGTAACGTGATCATTGACAGTGGTTCTTGTACCAATTTAGCTTCTACAGTGCTCGTGGATAAACTAAACTTGTTTGCTTCCAAACATTCAAGACCTTACACAATTCAATGGCTTAATAAAGGGATTGATTTGAAGGTGACAAAGAAGGTGCTTGTTTCCTTTTCAATTGGGAATATCATGATCAGGTACTTTGTGATGTGATTATGATGGATGCATGTCATATCTTATTAGGACGTCCATGGCAATATGATCGAAAAGTTCAACATGATGGAGTCTTTAATTGTTACACTGTTGAGAAGGATGGAGGATGGGAAAAGACTTGCGCTTGCGCCTTTATCTCCTTCTAGAGTATGCGAACTGAACATGTAGCAATCTAAAAGGGAGAATTTGATTGTTGGGAAGAGTGGGATTATTCGAGTATTTGCTGAATTGCAAGTAGTATATGCATTAGTTTCGAAGGAGGTCCATGACAATCTGGTTGATTATTACCTACTGAAACTCAAGCCTCTTCTGGATGAGTATGCTGATGTGTTTCCCATTGATTTGCCTCTGGGATTGCCTCCCATTAGAGGGATCAAGCATCAAATAGACTTGATTCTAGGTACACCTTTGCCTAACAAGCCTGCATATAAGTGTAATCTAGAAGAATTGAAGGAGCTTCAACGACAAATCAATGAGCTTATAGAGTGTGTATATGAAAGCATGTCACCATGTGTTGTACCAGCTCTTCTTGTGTCAAAGAAAGATGGTTTGTGGCGGATGTGTATTGATAGCTGTGCGGTGAACAATATTATCGTCAAATATTGCTTTCCCATGCCTCATCCAGATGATGTGTTCGATGAACTCATAGTGCTCAAGTGTTTCCGAAGATAAGGAGTGGTTACCACCAGATTTGAATGAGAGAAGGTGATGAGTGGAAGACCACATTCAAGACTAAGAAGACCACATTCAAGATTAAGTATGGCTTGTATGAACAATTAGTAATGCCCTTTGGTCTCACTAATGCTCTTAGCACATTCATGCGACTTTTGAATGAGGTATTGCTCCCCTTCCTTGGCAAATTTTTCGTTGTGTACTTGGATGATATTCTGGTTTATAGTAAGAGCAATGAGGAGCATATGTGGCACTTAAGAACGCTTTTCGACGTGTTGAGAAAGGAGAAGTTATATGGGAAGATTGAGAAGTGCACTTTCATGGTAGATAGTGCCATATTCCATGGATACGTTGTGAAGGATGGTATTTCTATTGATAACTTGAAAATTGATGTTATTAAATCATGGCCAACTCCTAAATTTGTTAGTGAAGTGCTTAGTTTCATGGATTGGCTTCTTTTTATTGGAGATTTGTGAAGAACTTTAGTTCTATTGTGGCACCGATTACCTAAAGTATGAAGAAAGGAAAATTTGAATGGAGTGATTATGCACAAAAGGCATTTGAATTGATTAAAGGGAAGTTGTGTTTTGCTCCTATATTAGCTCTTCGTAATTTAATGAGCTATTTGAAGTAGAATGTGATGCTAGTGGAGTTGGAATTGGGGTTATACTTGTTCAACAAAAATGTCCTATTGCTATTTTAGTGGGAAACGTAATGGTTGAACGTCCTATTGCTATTTTAGTGGGAAACGTAATGGTTCTAAATTGAATTACTCTACTTATGATAAAGAGTTATATGTGATCGTTCAGCATCTTAGTCATTGGAGTCATTTTTTGTGACCTAAGTCTTTCGTGTTTCATAGTGACCATGAAGCATTAAGGCATACTAATGGGCAACAATAACTTAACCCACGTCATGCTAAGTGGGTCAAGTTTCTCCAATTATTCTCATCGAAGTACAAGGATGGACGCTCTAATGTCGTAGCTGATGTGTTGTCAAGGAGGTATTTTATGCTTGCAATACTTAATTCAAGGCTCATTGGCTTTGAAATCATCAAGAATTCTTATGTAGGGGATGAATACTTTGTTGAATTATTTGAATTTTGCAAAAAAGGTCCACATGACCAGTTTGTGATTCAAGATGTTTTTCTCTTCAAAGGGAATAAATTGTGTGTTCCCAAGGGCACTTTTTGTGATTTATTGATTCACAAAGCTCATGGTGATGGTCTTGCTAGTCATTTTGGTATTCAGAAGACTAATGAAATTCTTCAAGAACACCTCTATTGGCCTCGTATGCTTAGCGATGTGCAATCTATTGTTAATCAGTGTGGTACTTGCCACAGAGCAAAGAGGACTTTTCATCAAGGACTTTACATACCTCTTCTTGTTCCAAAACGACCATGGGAGGATATTAGTATGGATTTCATTGTTGGATTACCCAACACATAGTGTGGTAAGGATGCAATTATGGTTGTTGTAGGTCTTTTCTCAAAAATGGCTCACTTTGTTGCATGTCATAAGACTAATGATGCTTCTCATATTGCTGATTTGTACTTTAAAGAGATTATTCATCTTCATAGGGTACAAAGAAGCATTATTTTTGGTAACGATTAGAAGTTTTTGAGTCATTTTTAGCAAACGCTATGGAAATTACTTAGAACAAAGCTATTATTTGGCTCTACACACCATCTGCAAACCAATGGCCAAACCGAAGTTACAAATTGCACTCTCGGTGCCTTACTTTGTGCATTGGTGAGTAAAACCACCAAAGATTGGGATTTAAAACTTGCCTGTGCTAAATTTACCTATAATAGATCTCCAACTCGTGCTACTAGAGTATCTCCTTTTGAAGTTGTTTATGGCGTGAATCTTTGCGTCCCTATTAGGAGTAAGTCGTTACCTAACAGTCCCTGTGGATTTACTACCTATTTCAAGGAAAGACTTGGTGAGTATAGATGCAAAGGCCGAGGCAGAGATAATGAAGAAGCTTCATGAGCAGATTCACCTAAAGATAGAGAAGATTAATGAGAGTTACAAGGTCCATGCTAATCATTTTCGCAAGCAACCAAGCTTTCATCCTGGTGATCTGGTTTGGATTCATCTTTGCAAGGAAAGATTTCCAAGCAAAAGGAAGAATAAGCTTATGCCCTGTGTTGATGAACCATTCAAAGTGTTAGAACGAATTGGAGAGAGTGCATACAAGATTGATCTTCCACGAGATCATGGAGTTTTTGCTACATTCAATGTTGGTGATTTGTCTACTTACTTGAACGACAAAGATTTGAGGGCAAAGAGTAGATTTGAGGAAATGTTTTCTCTATTTTGAAGAATTAATACCAAAGAGTAGATGAGCCAAGCAAGGGGAAAAGGTCCACAATTGCTAAGTAGGACTTTGAAGCATCGATATAATGTAAGTCTTGACCCAAAGAGGTATCGAAGAACTATTTAAGACCTTAACCTTAACCGTAGCCAGCACAACCACCAAAAGAGCTTTTCTGCTGAGTATTGAAACGAAGATGTTTTTTTAAAATTAATGTATTTCATTATGTAAATATATATGCAGTCTAGAGTACAAAAAGTCTAGGATTATCCAAAAGATCTAGGTTACATAGAGTTATGGTTCCTAGTAACCGTCTACATCTTGAAACCAAAGGGACACTTGTGAGACCACTTAATCTAGTATTACTCCAATCCCTATCTGCTTTTCATGTTGCTTGTCAGATTTGTAGCTATTCCTCTTGCCAACATGGCCAATCTGCAATGAAGGAAAATGTCTTGAAAAACCAGCTCATTGCTTCTACTTTCTTGTTTGAAAACTCTGCAATTACGCTCTTTTCATATGTAGTACACCAAGGCTGCCCAACTTAACTTGATTGCTTTGAGATAACTACATTATGTGTGAATCAGAGCTAATTTGCTCTATGTATATTTCTTAGAGACTGCACTACATATATACACGAATAGGATTTACAGAATATGCTAAAGGATCTGTACAGATCTAGAATATAATCCTAGGATAAAGTATATCTCTAAGATATTGCTATCTAATCTAAAAAAGATTTGATTATGATTAGATCATAATATTATGAGATAATACATATCTTGACCACACTCCCCTTGAAGTTGGATCATAGATATCAATCATGTCCAACTTGTTGATACAATCTTCAAATGCTTGTCATTGAAGTCCTTTGGTAAACACATCAGCTGTCTGCTTCTTCATTGGAACATAAGTTAGGCATATTGTCCCATCTTCTATCTTCTCTCTGATGAAATGTTGATCAACTTCAACATTTTTTGTTCTCTCATGGTGGATTAGATTGTGTGCCATGCTTAGGGATGCCTTTTTATCACAATAATGTTTTATAGGTGTCTCAAAATTGATTCCTAATTCTATCAACACCCTCGTTAACTAGAGACTTTCACATATTCCTTTTGCAACAGCTCTTAGTTCAGCTTTAGCACTACTCTTGGCTACCACCTTTTGCTTCTTACTTTGCCACGTGACCAAATTTTCCCACACAAAAGTACAATACCAATTGGTCGATCGTCTATCCTCTTTTGAACTTGGCCAATTTGAATCAATATATATTTTGAGTGTTCTTTGATCTCCCTTCTTAAATAGTTGTTCTTTCCGAGGAGAACCTTTTAAATACCATAGGATCGTATAAACTGCCTCAAAATGCTTTCTCCTTGGTGCATGCATATAACGACTTACAACACTCACGACAAAAGCAATATCTAGTCTAGTATGAGATTTGTCTTCCCACAAGTGTTTGGTATTCTTCACGGTTAACAAGTTTATCATCTTCATCCACAAACTTTGTACTGTCAATAGGAGTGGTGCTTGGTTTGCATCCTAACATGCTAGTCTCTGTCAAGAGAACAAGAATGTACTTTCTTTGTGAGATGTAAATTCCTTTCTTTGATCTTGCTACTTCCATGCCTAGAAAATACTTCATTTCTCCTAAGTCTAACTTCAAATTCTATCCTCAATGCTATCCTGAGACTTGTAATTTCCTTTGCTTCATCACCAGTTATGACAATATCATCAACATACACAATCAAAATTGTCTTCTTACCTTCTCTAATTTTGAAAAACATTGTATGATTGATTGAGCTTATGTGTATCCTTCTGTTTTTAGGACTTTGGCAAATCTTTCGAACCAAACTCGTGGTGGTTGCTTCAACCCATATAGGGATTTTCTTAGTCTACATACTCTATTTCCTCCTCCCTCATCAAACCCTGAAGGAAGTTTCATATACACTTCTTCCTTTAGTTGGCCATTCAAGAAGGCATTTTTGATATCAAGTTGTTGGAGTGGCCAGTCAAAGTTTACAGCTACCGATAACAATAGTCTGATAGTATTTATCTTTGCCACAGGTGCAAATGTCTCCTTGTATTCCATCCCATAGGTCTGAGTATAACCATTTGCTACCAATCTCACCTTATACCTCTTGATGGAACCGTCAACCCTATATTTGACTGTGAATAACTACCTACACCCCACGGGTTTCTTTTCTTTTGGCATATCAACTTCTTCCCACGTTTCATTCTTTTCAATTGCTCATGTTTTTCCTACTCATTGTGTTATACAAGACCTGTCATCGAGGGTATCAGACCTAATTTGCTCTGTGTATATTTCTTAGAGATTGCAATACATATATACACGTAGAGGATTTACGTAATAAGCTAGAGGATTTGTACAGATATAGAATATAATCCTAGGATAAAGTATATCTTTAAGATACTACTATCTAATCTAAATAAGATTTGATTATGATCAGATCATAATATTATGAGATAATACATATCTTGACCACATTATGTACTCTAAGTTTCCCCAGCCAAGTAATAGTTTCACTCCAAGAATCCATTGGTCTATCCATGTTGAGAATAAGTTGCATCCAACCCCAAACTTGTTTGGTAAACCTGCATAATCATCTGGTGTTCTAGATCCTCCAGTTCAGTATTACATAACTCACAGTTCAAAGTGTTAATGGAGAACTTGATCTTATCTTTAGTAAGCAACCTTCCATTTCTCCCATCCATAAAATGAATGAGTGAGCTGGATTGATGTCACTATCCCATACTAAGGTTGCCCACTCTTGCCTTATACACTATGTTGTTTGTAATAATGTTTTGCAAGGCTTTTGTGCTGAACTTCCTTGAGGTATCTACTAGTCACTGAATTCATCTTCCTCTCCTTCCTGGCATCTTGGCAACTCTTCCATTATGAGGCTGATACTTCTATTATTATGGAAGGGCCATATCCGCTGATTATTATTAATTAACATGCTTATTTTAGTTTTTGGATTCACCATTAATTTCAAGGCCTGTACCTCCTCCACCTTACATAGGAGACCTTTACAATGCCATTTATCATACAAAAAAGACGTGCTTTCTCCATTCCCAATCTTGTGGAACACCTGATTTTAGCTATTAAGCCAAGCTACTAACAAAAGAACTATACCATTTGATCCCCTTATCAGGCCAAAAATTGTAAAAGAAAACAAAAGGCATCACGGGGGGGATTGTACCATGAATCTGTTGATTCTATATGACCAGAAGTAGTAGGATTGATTCTCACAATAATAAATAAAATAAAAAATATGTCGAAAATTTTTTGGGTCCAAAATATATGTTCGATAGCAAGTTGATCGATTAATTCAAATTAATTCAATAAGAAATGGTAGTTAGCATTCGATTTTGTTGGTACCATCCAATGAATCTAATTCAATTGTTTATCTTCCTTTTTTGGCATATTTGGAATGCATCTTTAGTCCCTTTTCATTTTTCTTTTTGTTAATTCCACGTGTCTCATGAATTAAAAAAAATATTCCATGTGATACGTTCCATCAACTCACTTACAATGATTTTTAATGGGGACAAACGATGGGTTATATTTAATGTAAAGTGCAATTTCAGGTATTAAGTGTTAAAAAAGGAAGTTCGAGTTAGTTGTATTTTTTTCAAAATTATGAATAAAAATATTAATTTTCTCTTTTAACTTCATCTACTCATAGAATGTATTTGTTGATCTTTTACATGTAAAGCTATCTGCTTATATTCTTTTCTTGTAGTTATAAATAAAATCTAGCATCTAAGGGATGGTCCTTTCAATTTCTTATGAATTTTTGGAATTATAACCTTGTGTAAAGACTGAGCATGTTTTTGCTAAAATGCCTTAATTGTTAAAAAAAGAAACACAGTTCAGTAGATAATACTCTTCCAATAATTGTTCGTCCAAGTCAAACTCAAACTGCATCAAATATGTAGCAATAAATTTTCACATCTGTCTCTCTCGTTCTTGCTCTCTCCCAATAAATAGATGAAAAAAGTACAAGCTAATCTTCCATGGTGTGGTAATTTTGTTTCTGTAGCAATGCAAGTGATGCCTTGGACAAACTAAGATTTCTTGGTGTCACCAATTCTGAACTCATGAAGGACGCAATTGATTTTGACATTCGTATTCAGACCGACAAGGATAATGGAATTATAAATATCATGTAAGCTTGTTGAACTCCTTAAACAGTTGGTTCTCAATCTTTGTTTTTATTAATCATTCTCAAATACTTGTTCTGTTACAGTGACTCTGGCATTGGTATGACACGACAAGAGCTTATTGATTGTCTTGGAACTATTGCCCAAAGTGGAACTGCTAAGTTTTTAAAGGCGTTAAAGGTCATACTGTTTGATAAACACCAATGCCATGCTCTCCTTTTTATTATTCTTCTACCCAATGTTTTTCTTGTGATTAAAATTGTCTGATAGTTTTAAAGAAAATGCTAACAGGATAGCAAAGATGCTAGTGGGGATAGCAATTTAATTGGTCAATTTGGTGTGGGATTTTACTCAGCTTTCCTTGTTGCAGATAGGGTATAACACTATCCTTAAAACTTATTTACCTTTTCATCTTTTTTGTTATAATCGGCCTTGGATATTAAAGTCACCAATTTGGTTGGGTAATTTATCTTGTTATGCACTAGGTTGTTGTCTCTACAAAAAGTCCTAACTCTGATAAGCAATATGTATGGGAAGGAGAAGCTAATGCAAGTTCCTATATGATACGAGAAGAGACAGATCCTGAGAAGCTTATCTCTAGAGGAACCCGCCTTACATTGTATCTTAAGGTTTAGATTTTTGTTTCCTTCCCAACTTGTAATTTTATGAAGTAGCCTATTCTACTTGCTCAATAAGCTTTGAGTCTTAAATGTTACTTTCTTGACTTCTTGTCTATTTTCAGCATGATAGTAAAGGTTTTGCAGACCCTGAGCGGATTCAAAAGCTAGTGAAGAACTATTCACAGTTTGTTTCTTTCCCAATTTACATTTGGCAGGAAAAAGGATACACAAAAGAGGTAGAACTTCCTTGGTACCTCTTGTTTCAAATACGTTGTTCAATCTTTATGCTTGATGCAATTATTGTATTCCTGGGATCACAATTTTTTTTACCTATGCAGTGTTTGTTCATTCTTTATTCTCTGTCTAATATCAGGTTGAGGTTGATGAGGATCCAACTGAGGCTAAAAAGGATGAAAAAGACGACACAACGCAGGTATTACAGACAACATTTCCATGGTTCTTCATAAATTATTGCAATGGCTTGTCTATGACTATCTTTACTTTAATGCATTTTAACAGAAAAAGAAGAAAACAAAAACTGTTGTGGAGAGATACTGGGACTGGGAACTTGCTAATGAGACTCAACCAATATGGGTGAGTCAAAGTAGCTCAACGTTTGTTTTGTTATGTTGTTTGTTTTAATGCCTTCAAGAAGGTTCTGAGTATCTTTTCCGTATTTGCAGCTTCGTAACCCTAAGGAGGTCTCCACAGAGGAATACAATGAATTTTACAAATTGACCTTTAATGAATACCTTGATCCTTTAGCATCTTCTCATTTCACCACTGAGGTAGTAACCTATGCAGATTCTATTGGCTATAGAGGTTCTCTTTATATACATTAGTATTTGATGTGTCAGTCTTGTTTGATTGATGTAAATTTCCTCAATCTGTAAGATTCTAATAGCTGAGCTGATGAAGGCTGGTGTTGCAGGGTGAAGTTGAATTCAGGTCTATACTTTATATCCCAGCTATTCCTCCCACAGGCAAGGATGATATTGTGAACCCGAAAACTAAAAATATTAGACTTTATGTCAAAAGAGTCTTCATTTCAGATGATTTTGATGGAGAACTGGTGAGGAGAAATTCGTTGCCTAATATCTTATAGCACTTTGTGTGAGGTTGTTCATACTCATTTTTTTCACTTCTTGTGTTAGTTCCCCCGGTATCTAAGCTTTGTGAAAGGTGTTGTGGACTCAAATGATCTTCCTCTCAATGTCTCGAGAGAAATTCTTCAAGAAAGTCGAATTGTATGTATCTCCCATGTGTTAGTTTCCTGAAGCTTCACAAGAATCTGTTACTAATTTTGTGATTACTGATCATGTCTATCTTCTGCTGTATTGTCCTTGAAGGTTCGAATCATGAGAAAGCGTCTTGTTCGGAAGGCTTTTGATATGATTTTGGGAATATCGATGAGCGAGAATAGAGAAGTATATGTTCTTTTTCATCCTTTATTGTGGAGCTTCGATTCTGTGGTTTCTTATTCTCTCTCTCCAAGTTTTCTTTCTTGTCCCTCTCTCTTCAAGTACCCCACTGTCCAAGAAAAAAGTAAAATTGAAAAAGTGTGGACATGTACTTAGCATATTGTGACAACTTAAATTTGTAAGGATTCTTATTAGCCTCCTGCAATGTTCGTGAGGAAATTTTGCTTCCATTGTGATCAAGAATCATTACTCCTTACTCATTAAACACATGAAACCAATTGTAGGCTTTGTCCTTTTTATTTAAATGCACCCTTTGTCTTCCTCTTTTCTTATTGCAGGATTATGAGAAGTTCTGGGAAAACTTTGGCAAACACTTGAAACTGGGTTGCATTGAGGATCGTGAAAACCACAAGAGACTTGCACCATTACTTAGATTCTTCTCTTCCCAAAGTGAAGAAGAGATGATCAGCCTGGATGAGTATGTAGAGAACATGAAACCAGAGCAGAAGGATATCTATTACATTGCATCTGACAGCGTGACCAGTGCCAAAAACACACCTTTCTTGGAGAGACTTCTTGAGAAGGATCTTGAAGTGTGTTCTTGTATTTTCAAAAGTACAAATTTCTGTTGGTCAAATTGCATTGCGTGCTAATCTACCATGGCTGTTCTATTGGTACTTATATAGGTGCTGTTCTTAGTTGATCCCATTGATGAGGTTGCCATCCAGAATCTCAAAGAATACAAAGAGAAGAAGTTTGTTGACATCAGTAAGGAAGATTTGGATTTAGGTTAGTTTTTGACGACTTTGTTAGTGGAAATTTCTGTCCTGTACATCCTCTATTTCTTACTTCATATTGGTATGATACATTCGCTGTTACCATCTAAAGTTTGACATAAATTATCATTTTTGGCCTCCTCATTTACGTTAGCTATCTAGCTCCAAAATTGTAATGAAACTGTTTTTTGCTATTGAGTTTGAGTTGGTAGAATTTTTATATTTGAACCCCTTTTATGGAGTTTGAAACTAAGTTAAATGGTTTAGGGCCTGCCCGGCACATGATCGCAGTCTGCTGTGTTGTGTTCTAACAGCATCAAGTCTAGGGATCTTTGATTTTAAAACCTACGAGTAAATTGGGAAATATGTTCACGGGATAACTAAGATGAGGAATCCAGTACGCCTACCAGACCTGGTGCATTTCTCATCTATTTCTGACCAGTTGGTTTTGATAATTTGACCTTTTCAGGTGATAATAATGAGGAAAAAGACAAGGTGATGAAACAGGAATTTGGCCAAACTTGTGATTGGATTAAGAAACGTCTTGGCGATAAAGTTGCAAGCGTACAAATCTCAAATCGCCTGAGCTCATCACCATGTGTTCTTGCCTCTGGCAAATTTGGTTGGTCCGCCAATATGGAGAGGTAAAGTGTCATCGACGCCTATGAAGGTATCAGCATCTCTCTGAGATGTACACTTAAATGACCCTGATCTTATTGTAGGCTGATGAAGGCACAAACTGTTGGTGACGTGTCTAGCTTGGAGTTCATGAGAGGCAGAAGGGTCTTCGAAATCAATCCTGAGCATGCAATCATTAAGAACTTAAATGTATGCTGCTGTAATCACTGCATAACTCCCTCTCACTTCCCTACTCATCTGTTTCTTCTCACCCCTATATGTGCACACAACTGTGAGCCATCTAAAGTATGGTTAAGATGCAAGTAGTCAAATAGGTGAATTGCTTCTGATATTGTCTGCAGGATGCATATAGGAGTAATCCAGACGATGAAGATGCTCTGAGAGCTGTTGATCTTCTCTATGATGCAGCACTTGTCTCCAGCGGATTCACGGTTTGTTTATCCTAATTGCGTGACTATAACAAGAAATGAGATAATAACTTGTTGACTGGCTCGTGGAATATTTTGTTGAGCATAACATTTTGCAGGCTGCCATTATTTTATGAGCTTTTAAAATTTTGCAGCCTGAGAACCCAGCACAACTTGGTGGAAAGATATATGAGATGATGGGCATGGCTCTGTCAGGGAAATGGTCAGGTCCTACTGCCAGTATCCAGAATTCTGTATCTTCTCAACGTAGGGTCTCAGAAACATTAGAAGCTGAGGTTGTTGAACCGGTTGAAGCTGACACTCAGAAATGAAGAGTTAGAGCGTAGAATATTATTATACCCCAAAATATACAGGCTTCCAGTTCCATTTTGGTGTTGGATGATGATGGCTGAGTTACTATTTAGACTATGTTTAGCCCTAATTTATTATAGTTATATTGTGTGAAAGTTACTGAAATTATTGGTCCCGTCCTTAAATAGTATGAGAAGGAAATCAACGAAATGAAATCTATGGTCCAACAGCTCGTGCAAAATTAACAAGGAAATGGCTTTGGAATGGTATCCAGTTGATGGTGAGAAATATAACGGATGGAGAGACGATAAGATGGGAGGAGTTTATAGCTACTTTAACACAGAGGTTCGGTGAAAACCCCTTTAGCAGCACCCATAACCCAAAACTACTTATCTTACTAAAATGCAAACTTAAAAATCCTTCAACTGCATTCATAAATTCACCCCAAAAACAAAATGGTTATGAACTCAACCACAAGCAATTTCTCAAAATCTTTATCTCATTTCCATAATCGGATACTTTGCGAGATCATAAAGAAATCATAGACAAAATCCAAATACATATTTCATTAATATCGAAAGTAAGAGTTTTACAAAGTTTTATTGGTATTTCAAGCCATAATACAATCAGCTGAGTTTGAGAACTAAAAATTCAAAATATACTCTTGAACTAGTAAAACTTAAAATGCGGCTAAAGCTTTGTGTTTACAAAAACTAGCTTAAAAATTCAAAAATCTGCCTAATTGGAGTGATGCCTTGACTCGCTTAACTACTCAATTTCTTACTCATCACCTGGATATGGGATAAATAAGAGGTTGAGCTTAAAACTCGTGGATAACAGATTTATAATCAAGAAATAAGCAAAAATTATTTTCAAAACTCATTGCTATTGTACATTTTCGAAATCATAGTAATTTCGCATGAAAAATCACCAAACACTTATTTCTCAAAATTCTAAATTTATCAAACAATTCATGAGCAATTATAAATCATGTATGCATCAATCTTGTTAACATTTCTTAAGCACTTAAACATATTAGACTGATTTGGGTAGATCCATAAACATGATGCACTACACATTTCCACATAGTGGTCCTGTGTAGTCATAAACATGAAGGAGTCTATGAAAGAGCTCCGTGCCACTAACCGGCAAGCGGGAGAAGCCTTTAACTTGGTCAACGTACATGTGACATTATTGAGGGACTACCACAAACCCACATAGCACATATTATTAAGTCAAAATGACTTTACGATTAATAATTTTGATGACATTAAAATAATAATAATAATACGAATAATTGATATGTTAAGTATTTAGAAAAGTAAGACGAAGCAGAAAAGTAAGACGCAAGCAAAAAAGTAAGACGAAGCGTGGAGACAAAAGTAAAATGAAGCAGAAAAACAAAAGTAAGACGAAGCGAAACAAGAAAATGAGACGGAAGCTGAAGAGAAAGTAAGACGGAAGCAGAAGTTAAACAAAGACGGAACCAAAAGTCAAACTAAGACGAAGCGGAAGCGCAAAATAAGATGAAAGAAACTAAGACGAAGCGAAAGAGAAAGTAAGACGATAGAAACTAATACAAAGACCCGATACCACTTCGGATGGATGATCAGTTTGAGTTAGTTACAGAACTTATCTGAATAACTGTTTCTTCAAAGATCAAGAAACAAGAAGAAAGAAGCGGTTATCAAGAAGCAGTTGAAGAAGAAGGCTATAAATACGAGTCGGAGTCGAAGACTAAAGAAGTTAGAGATTTTAAAAAGTTAGCGACCCCAAAGAGATTTTGAAACACTATATTCATTGTGCTAAACTCTAGAGCTATTATTTTCTGTAACAAAACTCGCAAACATCTTTCAGTAAGAAAGAAGAAAAACTAAGAGCCTGAAGAGGCTAAGCGAGAAAAGAATACTTGTTGTAAGAGACCTGAAGAGGCTCAGTAAAAAGAATGCTTGTACTTTTGAGAAGTATAGTGAAATCTCATAAAGGAATTTGAGGACTGGATGTAGCTCACGATTTGGGGTGAACCAGGATAAATCTGTTGTGTCGATTCTTACTCTCTAACTCTCAATTTTTAAATTCTACTATCTTATACAAGTACTTAGAAGTCAATTACAAAATATTGATATTCTTAAAAGTAAGTTTTCAAAGAAATTTGAAAAGGGGATTGTATTCAAGAAAAAAGATACATAATTCACCCCCCCTTCTTGTGCATTTTGTATATCGAACATAAAGTGTTAGGGCCCGATCTCGAAACCGGACCTCAACCGAAAAAGCGGAAAGCGGAAAACGAAAACAAAGCGAAGAACATCGGATCTTGCTCAAAACATAAAACGGATAAAAAAATGGTGGAAGCAAACAAAAGACAAATTGGATCACAAATCGGGCGGAAGAAGGAAAGAAAATCCAGAATTCCCAATCTGGTTAAAATTTAGAGGTTAGGCGTGGGCATGCCTAAGAAATTCAGAGATTAGGCGTGGGCACGCCTAAGGATGGAATCTGGAATTTGCAGAAAATTCCAGAATTTAACTCCACTCAAATCAAAAGCGGAACAAATCGAACAAATCGAACGCGGATCTGACATTCAAAAACGTGTATCTTATAAAAACTATCGCGTTGGAAACCATGCGACAATCGGTCTAATTCAATCAATACCGGTATAAAATTTTTTTTCTTTCTTTTCTTTTCTTTTTCTTATTTTTCTCATTCATTTTTTTTTCTCTTTATTAAATCTTATTCAAAACAAACAAATCCATACAATTTCCTTATTGGAAATTTTATCCTCAAATAACACTTAATTCATACAATTCGCCTTAAACTCAATCTCATCTTTAATTAAACATATTCTTATTCTTATTCTTATTCTTTCATTGCCATAAAAATTTCGGCAGCATAACGGCCATATTTTATACAACCCAAAAATTTGCAAATAGTTTTAAAGGCACTTCTATAAACCAACCCAATCACACAATCATCAAATTCATCAAACCTCCTGT
>JAOTAZ010000009.1:8090331-8102801 GCA_025629785.1 Erythroxylum oxycarpum | reverse complement strand
GATCTTTGAAGAGTTTGAAGAATTTGGAGCTTCAACAAGTAAGTATAAGCATCATTCTTCTTGATTAGATGAATGAAGCATGTTTTGATGTTAGTTAAGAGATGAATATGTGTGGGAAGTTTGGGCAACAAGTTTACAAGATTTTGAACTATATGTGTTATATGGGTCTGTGATAGTCCCTCAAGAATTGTCACGTGCACGTTGACCCAAGTATAGGCTTCTCCCGCCTGCCTGCTAGTGACATGGAGCTCCCTCAAGGACTCCCTCAAGAATTTACGGCTACATAGAACCATTATATGGGAATGTGTAGTGCGTCATGAATCTGGACTTACCCAAATCATTCTGATATGCTTATGTGCTCATGATATGTTTTACATGATGGGTGCATACATGATTTGTCCTATTGTGAATTTGTGACAAATAGAGAATTGCATGAAATAAGCGTTTTATGATTTTTAAATGGGGAATTACTATAGTTATAAAAAGGTTCAATGAAAATAAGAGCTATAAAAGGGTTTTTGCTTGTTTCTCGATTATAAACTTATTACCCACGAGCTTCAAGCTCACCCCCCTTTCATCCCCATCTTCAGGTAATGAGTAAAAGGGCAAGTGATCAAGAGCATAAAGGCATTTGGCAACTACAAGATAGTTAGCTTTTGGTACTAAGTTAGTTTGATTTTTGAGTAGCAAGTTAAACACAGCGTGTAGCGTAATAGCGAGGGAGGGCTTAGAGAGACGTGGAGAGCTAGTGGCTTTCGACTTCGCTGGAGCACGTAGACGTTTGAAGGCAGCACGCAGGTGAGGAGTTGCAAGAACTCTCCCACTTAAATGGTCCCATCAGCCACAGTATACATTGAAGAAAAGAGTGAGAGCTGCGGCAGTAAATAGTGAGAAACCAATTAGGAATTTTTGGTGGGACATTAAGATTGTAACATTCCGTTACCTATGTTAGGGTTAATATTGTGAATTTTGAGAAATTTCTAAAAAATTAGGAAAATTCACATCATGCATAGTTAATTGTGACATACACATTTATTTTGCACATTCATATGATTGCACATGCATTTTTTGACATTCCCTGGTATAATTGAGTTAGTAAATGTGATTAAAATGTGTTTTGAAAATTGTGGTATTATTTAGGATATTTCAAAAATTTTGGTAAATTTTGTGAAAAATCAAGAATTATGGACAAATGATAGAGTGACACATAACAATAGTAGGCAGATAACAAATGGCTTGAAAGAGTGAGGAGACTTGTAAGGCATGCAAAGTATACACGAGTATGATGTTAAGTTAGGAATAATGCATTACAAGTGTTCTTCTTGGTGAAGAAACACTTAGCATCCGAATAACAATTGTGAGACTTTCGGTGTTTTGATTTGTTCCCCTTACTAGAATTAAAAGTTGAATCTAGTTGAGACGTTTGCTTTTGGATCTTGTGAATGATGTTTAGTTTCTGGTGTAATTATAACATGCATGTATGGAATTGTGAAGTTTGGTTTCGGTGCTAAATAGATTAGATGATTAATTTGAGTGTTAAGAATTGTTTAAAATGGTTTTGAATGGACTCTAGTTTGGAAGATGCATATACTCTGTCTGGGTTTGAGAAAATCGAAACAGTACATGCATAAATTGTGTATGTTGTTTATCTGTAGAAGTACAGTTGATGTATAACTGTGAATCTTGGTTTTTGAATTTTTGGGAGTTGATGAGCTAAAAGAGAGTTAGAAGAATTGTTTTGAGAGTTATTTGAGTTGATTGATGTGAGAATAAGCATAAAGAATGCAAAAAAATGAGAAACAATAGTAAAGTGAGAAAGTGAAACCTGGGAATAAAATCTAGAAAATTGGGAAGACAAGTCTTCTGTAAAAGCTCGACGCGACTAACTCTTTCTAGTTCACCACGGCAAACTCTTGAGTTCGCCACGGCGAAGTCTCGTCCTATTCAGCTCGAACATACTTCGATATTTTGATCGTAACTTTCTCTATAGTTATTCGAATTGAGTGATTTTTTATTTTTAGTAAACTAGAGACATAGAGATACAAATTTTATGAGGAAATAGAGTTTTAATTCTGTCTCTAAGATTTTCAATTTTTGGTTGAAAGTTGAGGTAAGAACTCTACTAAAGCTTAAGAACAGTCTAAAATATTTTGAGTATATCTTTTCGTATACTGAATCAAATTTAATAATTTTGGTGTCATTAGAAACTTAAGACATTAAAGAAAAACTTACAGAAGGAAGTTTCGACTAATTTTGTCATTTACCTTATCATATTTAGTATGGAAAGTTGACCAGTATATGTATTAGAGGAAAAATCTGAAGTAGTCAATGAAGTTATGAAATTGTTTGACATTGTTTTGTTTCGATCCAATTGTAAATATACATGGTATTAATGAGGGATTTGATATCTGAATGATTGTTGATAAGGATCACAATATTGCATCCCGAAATTGTCATTGAACATGCATTGTACATACTTTCTATACATTGATGTGCATAAAAGAATACTTGTATATTTGTTCAAAAATGTGATATTTGTGAATGTGTTTTGTATATTTTAGAGAAGCACATCGGACGCCAATCGGACATTTCCGGTCCATCCAGACAGTAACTTATTGCAGCATACTGTGAGTCAACCTAAATGATTTCTTAGGATTGATTTGATTTGATTTGTTAACTTCCAACATTGTTAAACTGTTTGCGATTTGTCTATGAATTCCGGACTTTAATTGTTCGAGAAGATCAATATTCAGGAATGTATTGGAAGTGCCTTGATTGTGGCTTCATTGCTATGGAGTTCTGAATGTTATGTGAATTTTCAAAGAAAGTTAAATGCCGGACTTAGGTCCGATGATTATGAGTTTTGGTTAAGCATCATATGTCATATTCAATTTTGATGCATTTCATAAAATGCATGCTCAGATAAAGACATCGTGACTTGAGTTGCCAATATGAAGCACTTCCACGTAGAGCTTTACTTCATGATATATGTGTGTGCACATAGAGCTATACTCCGTGATTCTGTTCTGACTAAGCCTTGTGGGCCAGTATTTGTATAAGTATGTGATAGGCATTCAATCACAACAATAAGAATGAATGTGAGTCTCATATGCATATATATTTGTTTATATATGATCTGTTTCGCAATGATTAATTGTTATACCATATTGTGTGAGTTTTTGAATAATAAATGTATATTAGAATGAATATTTGTGTAATATGTGACGTGTGTATATGATCCGGTGAATTCATCAATGATGGTTCACTCATTGAGTTTGCAAAACTCATAAAAAATTGCAATGTAGCTTTTCAGGTACGAGACAGGAGACCTTGTTCCTTAGTCAGGATTTAAGGAATCTTTTGGATAAAGAAATGGCTCAAAGGTCCGTCAGCTGACACCAGAAGTGCTCTAGCATTATTTTTGTAGCTTTGCTAGAATTTGTATAAGGCTTTGTAAGCATTTTTTTGGTGGAAATGGTGTATGCTTTATGAATGAATGGAATGAATGGTTTTAAAATTTAGTGACTTTTGAGTATGTTAGATGATGCCATGTGTAAGTTGGATTTGCTTTTGCTCCAACATACCATTATCATAAGGTATGTACTTGAATGTCCTTCGGGTAATCGAGTATTTACCTTATGGTAGTGGGATGATGCAAAGATAGGGGTTGAAGCAATTTATTGGGAAAGATCTATGAAGAGCTAGACATCCTGACGCCGGTTTAGAAGTAACATCGACGTCGACAACTCGGGTTAATTATTTTTTAATTATTTTGTTATTTCTTTCTCTCATTAGAAATTGATTGTGTTGTCCTATTTTAATTAATTTGGGTATTGTGTATGGATAATCGAATTTTCGTTATTGTTCGGTTATTTGTGTATGAGCCCATTGGGTATTGTTAATTGATAATTTTAATACGTTCATTGAATTGTTAATTTCAAACCCATTGCTAGAATTTCAATATAATCCGTAATTGTTTTGTTGAAATTCATGTGTAACGACTAATGATTCGTAGTCATTAGGGATAATATGACTTAAGTTAAATAACGCATTGTATGTAGTTGTTGCCCTGATTAATTGGTTTTCCTAACTCGTAATGCTACTGCTTAATTAAATCTAGAGATTGTATCCTAGGTTATTCGGTAGTTAGGTTTAATTAACGATCATATTTTGATTAATCAAAACCTAAGGAAAAACTCAGGTTAATTTTTAACCCGCGATTAATAATTGTTAGGAGAGGTTAAAGAACAACAAATTAATAAATTATGCTTGATTAGGGTATAGGTTGAGATTGAACCAAGGAACCGAGTCCCTACCAAATTCCCCACATTTATTATTTTTGCATGTTTTCTTTAATTTGTTTTTATTAGTTAGTTTTATTTTATTTTCTTATTCCAAAAATCCAAAACCCCCTGTTAAGTGTAAACATCGGTTAATTTCATTTCTTAAACTTCACACACTCTCTGTAGGATTGACCTAGACTCACCACTGCTATAGTAATAGTCTAGTTATTTTATTTTGACTAATAAAACGGCACGCGGTCATAGTGTAACTCCATGATATTGACAATTTCTAATTTTAATCCACAAATAAATCAAGCCATTGGCACTTATGATCATCCACTATGTTTACCCTAGCCCTAGTAACCTCCTTATGATACTCCAAATTTTTGCAGCCTTAAGTAAACGTTTGCAGTCTTTGATAGAAATTCCTATAGGGGGAACTTAGTACAAAATATTTCCACATCACTATCTTCATCTCCCCCTACATTTTAATGGGTAGTTCTCAATTCCTCCTCCTACAGAGAATTTATTGATCCCACCAAACTACAACATAACTCAATTTTGCAATAGCCAGTTTACCCTTTCTCTTCCAAAAATTTATAAAAATCGAAAGCTAGCTCATATGCTTCTCCCAATCTAAGTAGGTATCTTAATCTATCTTCCCTATGAAAGGTGGTACCGTCATCTTGATCTACCAAAGTTGTTTTTTGCTCTTTCCTTGTGTCCTCTTTTATATCCAAATTGAATATACCCCTTTCTCGACTCTTTGTTCTTCCTCCTCTATCGTCCCAAGTTTAGCTCTCTCAAATAGTTAGAGCACTCTTAACCTTATCATACACCTCAAAGTTATCCATTTAAACAACTGGAGGTATATTATGATGTAGGCTAACTATGGCAGCTTCATCTTTTTACAATTTATCTTTAACTTCACTGAATTGTTAAATAAGTTGGTCTTATTGGCCTTTGATGACGTTCATGAAGAATCACGATCCACTTCCACATTTCCTCCTCTTTTAATTATCCTTGATTTTTTTTTCCTTGAAGTTTTGAGTCATAATGTACCTACATTGAGCGTTAGTAATAAAAACACTCCCTCACTCGTTTCTCTCAAATTTTCACTCGACACAACTTAATCACTTGATTAAAAAACTTTGAAAATTAGACAATTTAAATCCAAAAAAATAGTTTAAATCTTCCCCTTTTGGCAAATACCTCCAAAGAAGCAAATTTGGATAGGAAACATAAAAAAAAAAAGAAATGAAACTAGAGGCCTGTGAACAAGAAAACTCAAAATAGGAAATTGAGTGCAAAGGAACCCAATTAGACCTAATAAAAAAGAAGAACTAAACAAGTTTGAATTAAACAATAATGAAATTAAAACAATGAATAAATATAATATGTTTGATGTATCCTTATCGAAGAGCAATTAGAGACCCTTGCTTGTAATAAATATTGCAACTAGACACCCCTTTCAATGTAAGCTTTCATATGACGCTTTTTATGGCTCTATTGTGACTAACAACTTTTGTTTTTTTAATTAATGTGAAAAATCAAGAAATAATAACAAGACTCTTAGGAGCAATTGTTGTTAACGAATCTTTATTTTTTGTTTGAAAGAGTGTTCTTAACGAATCTTAAAACAACAAGAGCATATAAATTGAATTTATGGTAAAAGGACTCAAGAATATTGAAAACGTTAACAATAATATTAAGAACAAGTCTAAATATAGAATTGTGCTCTGATACCATATTCTGATTTGACTTTACTAGCAAGATTGACGAGATTCAATATTAATATGATAGGAACAAGGACCATTCTAAAACAATAGGTTGACTTGAGTATACAAACATTAAAACACTATAGGAAAGATACGAATTGCCACACTCTAGAAAAGAAGGGATTGGAAGTGATAAGAATATGGATTTGATGGAACAAAATTCTCTATCCAGTTTTATTGGATCTTATTGTATCCAGTGAATCTTAGCCATTTATTTATGCGGGTCCCGCATAAACTCTACATAAATACACGCGAAACCCGCATAAATAAATGGGCAGAGGATCTGGACTCGATTTTGATTGCTAACAAAAAGCGAGATGAGATCCTAAGTTTCTAGTAAATCTAAAATAAGAATATTCTAAAAGATTGAAGGACACTCTCCAAAAGCTTTTGATCCAAAAATAATAAGGATAATATGTATGTTGCATTCATAGAAAAACCTCTTATGGGCATAAAATCTGAAAAGTAGAATTCTAAAAGAAAATAACAACCTAGAATTCTAAAAGAAACAACTAGAACTAACAAAACTCTAACAACTTAAAACGCGTGTTTGGCACCTATCTAGGAAGCACATTGATGCCAATTGTGTTTAAAAACTTTTAGTATGGGTAACAAAGAAAAGTCTGATACCAGTTATAAGTTCAATTCTGGCACTAGTTTGCTTCTATTTCTCTGTAAAGCAAACTCAAAAAAAGATCAACATCAATTTACTTCTGAATCTAGTGCTAGTTACATTCTATAACACCTTTTTCTAAGGTTTTTTACTTGAACCTTTTGCAAGTTATCTTAGTTGAAACTTAATTGTTTACATCACTAGGTGAAATATCACAATTTAAAAAAGTAAAGATATCTATGATTTTAACTGATGAAAACTTAAGTATATGCATTTCCTCTTAATCTTTTTACTTAAAGAGGAAAGTGTGAAGGGTGGTCCAATTGGTGTAACAGGTCCCTGCCCTCTCCCAAATGCCTCTAAATTCAGGAAACTGCAAAATGAAGCTTGTGATAGTCACTTAAAATTTTGGAGATGACTAATTGAGAATAAAGACATTGAATCTTACAGATAATAATTACACCTAATTCACTACCTCGATTTACACAACACGTGGTTTGTATAACATTCATCTAATTAAAGTTTGTATTTCATTACCCCAAGATCTGGGTGTACGTGGGAGAGACTATTAGAATAGTAACAAATAGAAGATTTCAACCATCTTGTACTTTTGTTAGATTATTGAAAATCTATAACAGGTTAGAATTATCATGTACTTTTGTCACTTCAGAATTTTCGAGCAAACTCCTGGATGAAACAATATTGGCTGCTAAGTTGCTGCATAGACAATTCTATAGTTACTTTGCTTAGACCATTCAACCTGTATCACACTAAGAATCATTTATGTAAATCTAGACCATGGTGCGATTGAACAGTCTGATATTCAGCTTTCAAATTACCCCACATAAACCATTGTTAACCCTCTCCGACCTTAATCTTATGGACGCAAGTGATTCTCTACCTTTGACTGGAAAGTTAATAAAGAGGATTACCTTACCCCAGTTGGACACATTGCACGTATTCCATGTCTTCGGAAAAAATACGTTTTCCAACTGAGGACACTGCCAAGTGTCAAGACTCAGCATCGCCATCAACGGAAAAGGATGGCTTCTCATTGATTTCTTTTCTAAACAAGCCGCACTAAGAGTCTGCATTTGTTACAAAGTATTACCTAAATGATCTGGTTCAGGGCTAGTCTGTTCTACTCATGTCGTAACTTGATATTCCTGCTCTTCTGGCCAGAGATTTCCTTCATACACAAAGAATGCAAGATATCATCAAAAGTGGCAGTCAGCAGTTTTGGAAGGAGGAAGAACCTCATAGGACACTTTGATTTAGGGTTTCCTTTGCTTTACATCGTCAATGTGGAACATAATCTGCAAACAATTAGGTTTCAACCAAATATCAACTCCCACGGGCGAATGCAATCGTGAATAGTTTATGATTAGACTGGTGGTGTATTACATTCTTTACCTTTGTTCCAACATAAAATGACAAAAACATTCCACCCAGCACTGGCAATCCTACAAAGAGCATACACAAGAGAACATTGCAGGATGACTAAACTAAATTTACTCAACGACATCAGATATTAGTACAGAAGTTACACAAAAGACACATACCGTCTCTTGTAAGAAATTTTGAAATCAACCAATTAACACCTGAGGGTCCAATCACATAACCAACAAGATTTGCAACCTGCATAAGGGATCAGATGCTTCACTGCAAACATATTTTGCTTCGATGTAAATACTAAGAAATAAAGGATGACAGAAATTCGGCATTCAATGGGATCAAACACGTAGATGTTCAACATTGATGATACAATAACATTCACTTGAGAAAAGACAACATCCTGATCCATCTACCTACTTTTGATGCTTTAGGATTTTATCTTGCAATGTTAACAGAGAAAATACGAAACCAACAAGGCTTTAGAGCATCATAATTTCAATACTGAAGGATCGACACACAAGTTATAAAATATTCATAAATATTTCACATATTGGTGGACATACCATCAGACATGTGATAGTCACAGCACCTGCAAGTGCACTAAATTCACGAAACAGAAATTTCTGGAAAGAACTCTCCACCTGGAAAGAACATGAATATGAAAAATCACAGAACAATAGTTTTAGCAAAAGTGAAAATAATAACTCCAAAAGAAACTAGAATATAGCATTTTCCCTGAAAAAACAAAAGTACAGCCATGGCAGGTATTTTGCTTCGTCAACAAGTTATTACAGGGCAAGATATATTGTGAGAGATTCCTCAAAATAGAAAAATAAAAACAATATTTAAAATTAATTAGCTGAAAGTTATATCCTCTCTTATTATATAATTTATCTTTTGTGGTTGTAGTGCGCATAAAATTTGGCGACCCTAATTATTCTAACCATACTGTTCAACTGCAATGTTAGAGGTCCAAGTAATAGTATTGTAAGACTATAAGAATAAGATACTACAGTGATCCTTTACAAGAACAGACGAAGTGGCCGAAACCAGCTCCCAAATAATGAGTCACCCATAAGACCCAAAGTTGAACCTAATGTAAGTTATCATGGAATATTGAGCAGAAAGGTAACTTAAGATTTCTCTCCAGCTGAACATAGGATAGGAAGCAAAACACAGTTCCAATAACACCTCATCACGAGACCCTTGCTTAAATGTCCAGATTTCCATTTTGTGAGGTCCCCATTTGTTGAAATTCCTATCCTTGACCTCAAATACCTAAGCATAACCATCTTACAGCGTATTGTTCTTGGCAACAGGTATGCAAGTTAAATGACTCCGTGGCCTTTTGTTCTAACAACATGGCACCATTTGGCCACCAAAAAATGCAGCCCTTGGCCACAATACCAGAGAAACTACACTGCAATCACTGATCAGATTGTGGTAACATAGTGATATCAAGATTATGATAACCTTAAAATAGATAAATCACCTGTAAAGTATTTGCTGCTGATTTCAACAACATTTCTGGGATAAAAAATAAGCATGTTAACCATGCCCATGAGAGAAGCTTCCTGAGGCCAAGATGAACAACATATGAGACAAGTAAAAGGTATTTATGTGCAGATTAACTAACTAATCAGAAAGATAATTTGACAAAAGAACAAGTTACCACTCTAGATCATGCCATATGGCTACAAATGTGAATATAATCCATACACTGAGCAGCTTTCTCTGAGATCCCCCAAGAGGAATATACATGTACCTAACATCATAATACGATCTGTGAAGAAGACATTATTCTCAAAATAGTGTTACGAAAAAGCTCAATAAGTTGAACATTCACCTCACAAGCCATTTATTATATGAAGCGTGCCAATTTTTCCAGAAGCTCTCCATGTTGTAACAGTTATTAATACACCTTGGCATATTCTCAGGGACCTCAATACCACAAATCTGAAATAAGATAGTTATTTAGAAGTGTTCTTCCTATTAAGTTCCATCGGACATTTTGATAAAATTAGAGATTTCTAACATGTTATACTGAACAGATAGGACTGATTTGAGCATAGAAACTCAGGATTCATACCAGAGACCAGAATCGAAAATAGCGCCATATAAGGAAAAACTTTAGCCACATAAAGTTCAAGACCTGCAGTGTACCATAAAGAGATCAAAAATAGTGCCACATAAGGAAAAACTTTAGCCACATATAGTTCAAGACCTGCAGTGTAGCTTAAAGAGATTAACAATGTGAAAGTGTAACAGTTAATTCCAAGCTATCTTCCAATGTATGATTCTGAAGTCTGATTTTCACTAACCAAAACGTTTGGCAACTCCAACGGTCTTTCGCAGGCAGAAGGAAAGATGACACAATGTTTCCCAATTAAATGATCCTTCAAAGACTAGGAATTGGCAGAATCTTTATATTAAGGAGTTATGAATTTGTTTTTTCAGAATTCAACCAGCCTTCTCAAAAACCAAGGATAAATAGTTTGACAAAGTATCATTTATGTATACATCCATGCATGCATTGAAAAGTACTATAAAACTTTGGTCATCAATAAAGCCATCTGCTACATGGCTCAATATTTTACAAGTTCAAATCAATTCCTTTTCTTTGCAACTAAAAGAAATCAATCATGCTTAAACTTTTGTTTCTAGAAAGAATGTGCCATACCCCATATCCAATGATAAATATATCCAGAGGAGACAATATTTTCCAGAGCCCACTGTTTAACAAGAAAAGGGATCAATAAACATAGACTGCATAGGAAGACAAACGAAAGGTTTCTGAAAGACTGACCTCATTGCAAAAGCATTATAGTAGAATAAATGTGTTAATAGTTCCATCAAGATAAAGCTGATAATCCAACGCAGCCCATACCAAGAAATATCTTTTGCTGAATAACTCTTCTGAGGTGTATCTAACTGCACAAGGAAGGTAGTAAATAACTTTTGTAGCTTCTTTAAATTGTAAATTCCTAATACCTATCACAAGTGATGCAGGAGTAGTTAGTTTAGATTCCTAGTTGATATTGGATTTCTTACTATTTAGTACTTCTTAAGTTATTTGGATTCCTAGTTATCATAGGATTAGCATATTACTTCTTAACTTTTCCTATTAGGACTTCTTAATTAGTATTTCCTTTTCCTATTAGGAGTTGTCCTATATTAGTATAAATAGGCTGCCTATGCTTGATTTTTAGTATGTCTTTTATCAATCAAATAATATTTTGCTTTTAGAGGTTTTTCTACAAACCCTAAGCCCTATTTCAAGTTCCAGCTACGATCTACTTCAATTATAGCCTATTCTATTCTACTTATCTTTGTTTTCCCTTCCCACACTACGTCATAGATTCTCTTAGCCACTTAGATAGTATATATAGAGACAAATTGTAATCCACCTTCTTGCTTTCTCCCACATAATTTCTCCCATTTGATTTTTGCTCTTACCTTTACCAGATTAAAGAAAGTTTTTGATGCATTTTTATATCTCTTTGTTGATTTTCTTGGGTTATAAAAGGTTAGCACTCTAATCAGTATGCAGACTGTTCAGCATTGAAATAATGAGCTAGAATCTTCCAACTTGTGAGAGAGCTCTATTTGGCTATCCATTTATCTTCCTCTTGAATTTCTCCAGAATCAGTAAACAATTTTGGAATCTTAGCTTCTTAGAAGAGATAACATCTCTAAGGTATTTAAAAAGCAATTTGTGTGCATTCATTCCACTTTTCTCTTTCATGGAAACCTTCCATACCCGTAAGACCGTTAAAGAATTGAAATGGGGCACTAGTAGAACAATGATTCGTAAGTCTTTGAATCAGCATAAAAGAGTGGTCAGACATGAGATTGTCCCTGAAGTTTACAAAAGAATTTGGGAACTAGACCAACCATAAAGAGTTAACGAGAGTTATATCTAACTTCTTACAAACTAGTAGGCTACCTTGCTAGTTGTTAGACCATGTGAGAAGTCTGCATTTGCTATTTATATAAACCAAATCAACATTCAAGAGGAATAGTCTAGATAATTTTTTAATGTGATGGTGATTATACTGCCTGCCACGCTCAATTTTAGACAAGCCCAAAGAGCAATTAAATTCACCTGCTACGAGCCATGGGATGTGAATTCCCAACTATTGATTATGCAGATCAAGCCATAATTTTTCACGTTGGAATTAGAAATTGGAGGCATAAACCATAGTGATGACAAACTTAATGCTCGTATTACACATATGGCATGGAGATGTAGGAATTAATCAGACAACAAGTATTTGAACATCAATCCAATCAATATTATAGAAACATAAAATCCTACCATTGAAATACGAGCTATGATTAGAAAAAAACCTGCCAATTATTGCCTAAAAATCAATCATCAAAAAGTGTAAGAGGATCTTT
>JAOTAZ010000009.1:8058197-8068646 GCA_025629785.1 Erythroxylum oxycarpum | reverse complement strand
TTCATGGTTATAGGCACGCACGCTCAAGTTTCACGATTTTAAGCAAGAGAGTTGGGTTCCGGTAACGGGATCCAACACCAATCCTTGATGCAATCCCCAAAACTTCCTCTTTGCCTCTTATTTTGTGCCTTCTTAAGTGGTAACCTCGTTTTCAGTGTCCAACCCCCTAATAGGTCTTTAAAATGAGTATTTATAGTGTCTTGAGTCCAAAGAAAACTAGTTTTTCCTAAACAGGGGAAGGCAGATCGTCTTTGGGTCGTCAATATCCATTTAACAGACCTTCTCAGGGTCTCTGAAGTGGAATTGACAGGTGATGTTCGTTAAACGGATATACACTGGTCATTTACAAAATGTGCACTTTTGACACTTCAGTTGACAGAATCTCTTCTTGTAGTTTTCACAGAAGTTGTAGAACTTGAAGTCCTTTTTGAAAGTGTCTTTGAATGACCTTAATCTGACATCCATAGTAAAAGTTATGTTTTTCACCCCGGAAAGCTATCCATTTGTACCTATCAAGCAACAAAGTTGAAATGTGTGAGAACTAACCTAATAAAGCCTCAAATTCACATAAGTCAAATTAATTCCAATTCAACACAAAATCATATAAGAATAATTTGACTTATCAAATTCTCCCACACTTAAATTGTTGCTTGTTCCTAAGCCAAACAAAAAAAAACTAACTACTAAATCCTTAACCAAGTTATTGATTCCAATTTCGTAGTTGTACGATGGCATTTAGCATATGCCATAAGCCTTTAAACCGCTATGTGTCCATAATGGAGGAGTATAGTCTCTTGAGGGTTACTCAAAATGAATGGTACCCACAAACATTTGCTTTCCATCATTTCACACCAAATCATTATTATAGCCCAATCTAGTAAGTTGAAAACATTATAGGTAAGAATTGAAAAATAGAAACATGGTCACATAATACTTCATAAATTAAATCACAACTAAGCAATAATAAGACCTTATAATGCTTCAATTAATCAAAATCACATGCCATGAATGAAGTTTCTCATAAAGCATTCACTTTCACACACAAGTGTTTAAGGGTTACTCTTAATCATTTTCTCACTCATGTCTCTTACCATAAGCTTGCATTTTATCTACTTCTCCATTACTCCCATTTATGGCATATCCATGAATCAAAAAGGTCTTTATTCCTTTGGTTGTAATGGGGCTAAGGGTAAAGTAGGCTATGAAAGAAAGGATAAGATTTCAAATATTTAACAATTAGTAGAGCAGAGATCACAAATCTTATAATCATTTTTGGCGAACTTTTCTGAAAAAAGCCCTACAATCATAGTGTTTATGAAACTCCACCAACTTTATTGTCATAATTTCCATCATTCCTTCACCTTGAAATATGAAGTAAACATGCTTTGTTTATTATTATCATATTTTCTTTTCTTCCTTTTCTTTTTAAAAAATTTTTAAATTGTTTTTGTTTTTGACAGCATGCTTCTTCAATTACCTTAAAAATAGCCCTACACTTCTTCCTTTGTATACCTATCAATAAAAATATTAAATGCACAACATTAATAGCTCTATTAATAATTGAACAAGGGTAAACTTGTTTTTCTTGGTTCAAGGTTCTTTGGAATAGTTTTACAAAGAAAAAGGCTTGAATATAATCACTAGGCACAAGGGGTTCACTAGGGGATTAATGTATAAAAAGGGTTAGCTATTTGGCTTAAGCTCAATCATAGTGCCATTTATCACTTTCATGGACATACCATAACATGATTATGTAACCTCGAAGAGATGCAATGCAAGTTCTAGAAGTAAACATACATGGACGAGAAAATTATGTCACTCATAAGAAAAGTGGAATTGAGTGCAATACTTTAGGCTCAAATTAGCTCACTTGGTGATGTTTACTTATTCAATAGCATGCTCATTCAATCAATTTAACATTATATCATCCTACTGTGACAAGGTATGTAATCCATTTAATCATATTATGTATCTTATACAAGATCAATCTTATCCATAATGCAATTAACTCATTAAATTGAATTATAATGACAATTAGAACGTGAAAGATGTCAATAACTTTTTTTAATATTGGATATTGTAGAATGATTTACTGCTAAACAATGTATGCACTACCATCAATTTATCCTCCCCCACACTTAAAATCCACATTGTCTACAATGTTAGGAAAGATAAAGAAAAAGTAATGAAATTAACAAGAGGCATAGTAAGGGTAGAGAAACCCCCTAAAATAGCTGATGGCCCCAATTCCATACCTTGTTTTCATATCTCCCATCAAATATACAAAATATGGAGATAGAGCAAAAAAAAAAAAACTGAAGTTAGTTCTATAATGTGCCAACACAAAATTAAAGCTAAGTCAAGATTAAAAGTAAAATGCACTTTTACATGCATGTGAGTTTTGATGCGAATGTAATCTTATAAACCTATGCTGTCCTTGTCCTAGTGGCGGTGGTTGTTACTGTTTCATGAAAGCCCTCAACATCTGTTAAGTCAAAATGACTTTACGATTAATAATTTTTGATGAAAAACAAAAAGCAGACGAATGAAAAGCAGACGATAGCCAGACGATAACAAACAAAAGTAGACGGAAGATAACTAAGCAAAAAAAGCAGATGAAAGCAAAAGCAGACGGAAGCAAAAGCAGACTAAGCAAAAGCAGATGGAAGCAAAAGCAGACGGAAGCAAAAGCAGACTAAGCAAAAGCAGACGGAAGCAAAAGCAGACGGAAGCATCAGTCTGAGTTAGTTATAAGATTCAACTGAATAACTGTTTCTTTAAAGAATCAAGAAGCAGTTGGAGACGGAGGCTATAAATAAGAGATCAAAGTCGAAGATTTTACATACACAAAGAAGAGATTATTACAAAAATTCTAGCAATTATTGCAAAGAATTTCTGTGCGAAAATACTGAGCATTATTCTGTTATTGTAACAAGTTCAAAACACTAATAGTGATATAAATAGCCTGAAGACGCTAAGAGTAAAAGAATACTCATTGTAAAGAGACCTGAAGAGGCTCGGAGAAAAAGAATACTTGTAAAGTTTTGAGAGATAGTGAAATCTCAGATAGGCATTTGAGGACTGGATGTAGCCCACGGTTTGGGGTGAACCAGTATAAAAACTACTGTGTCAAATTCTCTCAACTCTCTCTTACTCTTTAGATCGTGATTTTCAATATTGCTATCGTACATAAGTTTTAGAAAATTATTTACAAACGTAAATAACAACAATTCTTTCTAAAACAAACTAGTTGTTAATAGAAAGAAGTTTTCAAAAAGGGGTTAACGAAAAAGTTTACCACAATTCAACCCCCCTTCTTGTGCATCTACATAACGTTATTGTTTACTGTATTAACGTGTGATTCACTTCACCAATAAAAGATTTGATCAAGATAGAGGTGGCTGAATGGGGTAAAGGATAGATCATTATGATCAATACTTAGGAAAAATTAAAATGAAGATTCCATTATTTTCGTGTAATAATGATACTAATGCATATTTAGAGTCGAAAAATTATGAAACATTAAAATGAAGATTCTATCATTTTCGTGTAAGAATGATACTAATGCATATTTGGAGTCGAAGAAGAAAGTGGAGTTGTTCTTTGATTGTCGCAACTACTCTGGAGTGAAAAGAGTAAAACTTGCAACTGTTGAGTTTACTAACTATGATATTGGGATCAACTTTTATTGACTAGAAGATGAAATCGTGATAGGCTAATTGAAATTTAGGAGGAGTTAAAGGCTATTTTCATTCTACCTCATTACTATAGGGAGTTATACCAACGGTTGAATGGCCTAACCTAAGGATTTAAAAGTGTGGAGGAGTACCACATGGAGATGTAAATAACCATAACTAAGGCTAATATGGATGAGGACCAATAGGCAACCATGGCATGATTTTTGCATAGCTTAAGTAAGGAAATTGCAAAAGTGGTAGAGTTACAACATTATGTGGAGCTGGAGGATATGATACATATGGCCATGAAGATTGTAAGGCAAGTAAAAGAATAATGATCAATACAGTTCAAGCAGAAATTGAGTTTTTCCTCTCAGAAATCGAATTGAAGCAAGAAGGATGATAAGACTGATGTTAAAAGCAAGTTTGAATTGTCTAAAAGTAAGGATGTTGTTTCTATCCTAGATAAACATCTATAAATAGAAATATCAAATGTTTCAAATGTTTAGGACGAAGAAACATTGCATTTCAGTGCCCGAATAAGCCAATGATGATTTTGACTGAAGTTGGTGGTGTTGCTATCAAAGGTGAATTTGATAGTCATTGCATGCCACAATTGGGTGGAAGTGAACATGAAGCCTATCTAGTTGTTAGTGAAGTCCTTGTCATTAGGAGAGCTTTAAATATGTAAGTGATGTTAAATGAAGCACAATGAGACAACATCTTTAACACACATTGTCATATCAAGGACAAGGTATGTAGTATGATTATAGATGGGGGAAGTTGTGCTAATTTAGTAAGGAGTTTTTTGGTTAAAAAATTTGACCTACCTACTACGAAGCATCCTAGACCTTATAAACTTCAATGGTTGAATGAGTGTGGGGAAGTCAAGGTTAATAAACAACTACTGGTTTCATTTTCCATTGATAGTTATCATAATGAGGTACTTTATGATGGTATATCTATGCATGCTAGTCATTTGCTTTTGAGTCGACTTTGGCAGTTTAAAAGGAGGGTTATGCATAATGGATTCAGGGATAGATACTCTTTTTTAATGTATAGGAAGCCTATAACTCTTGTACCATTAACACCTCGACAAGTATATGAAGATTAACTAGGGAAAAAATGAGTGAGGAAAAAAAGAATGGGACTGAATGTGAAAAAAGAAAGAGTGAGGAAACAAAAGTGAGATTAAATATGAAAAAGAGGCAATAATCACAAAAAAGGAAGAAAAATAAAAGCCTCAAGAGCAAGAGAGAGAAAAAAAGTTTTTATAGAAAAGACAGTGATATTAAGAGAGTTTTTGTTTAAAACAGTGAATGAAATTTAAAACTAACGATCTTAACCCATCTTTTCCTAGTACTACTATATCTCTTTTTTTGGAATTCATTAATGTCTTTCTTGATGAAATTCACAATGGTTTGCCACCACTTAAAGGAATAGAAAATCAAATTGATTTCATTCTCAGTGCATCAATTCCTAACTGACCAGCCTACAGGAGCAATCCTGAGGAGATAAGAAATTCAAAGGCAAGTCGAGGAGTTGCGAGCTAAAAGGTACGTGAGAGACAGTTTGAGCCCATTTGCAGTTCCGATTTTACTTGTGCATAAGAAAGATGGCACATGGAGAATGTGTATTGATTGTAAAGCTATCAACAAAATTATGGTAAAGTATCACTTCCCATTCCTAGGTTAGATGATAAGCTTGATGAATTAAATGGTTCTTTTATTTTCTATAAGATTGAATTGAATTCTAGTTATCATCAAATTGATATATGAGAAGGTGATGAATGGAAAACTACCTTTAAGATTAATTATGGTTTATATGAGAGGCTAGTTATGCCTTTTAGGTTAACTAATGCCCTTAGTACTTTTATAATATTGATGAACCATATTTTATGTGGGTTTATTGGTAAGTTTGTTGTTATGTACTTTGATAATATTCTAATTTATAGTAAGAAATTAGATGAGCATCTTGAACATTTGCAAAATGTTCTAAGTGTTTTACGTGATGAGAAATTATATGCAAACCTCAAGAAATGTTCTTTTTACACTAATCAGATTGTGTTTCTTAGATATATTATTAGTGCTAAGGGAATAGAGGTTGATGAAGAAAAGGTTAAGGCTATTCGTGAGTAGCCTACTTCTAAATCTATAACTGAGGTGTGAAGCTTTCAAAGGTTGGCTAGCCTTTATAGGATTTTTATTAAAGATTTTAGCACCATTACTACACCATTAACTAAACTTGTTAAAAAAATGTTAGATTCAAAAGCAGTAATAAATAAGAATTGACATTTAATAGGGTAATAAATAAGAATCGACATTTAATAAGGTAATCAATAAGAATTGACATTTAATAGGGCAATAAATAAGAATCAAAATCTAATTTAATTAAATATAAGCTAACTTCAACACAATTACTTGCTTTACCTAACTTTACGAAAACTTTTGAAGTTGAATGTGATGTCTTAGGTAAAGGTATTGGGGTTGTTTCGATGTAAGAAATCCAACCCCTTGCTTATTTCAGTGAAAAGATAAATAGGGCAGCCTTAAATTACCCAACTTCTAACAAGGAGATGTATGCTTTAGTGAGGGCCTTGGAGATATTGCAATATTACTTATGGCCCAAGGCGTTTGTCATTCATAATAATCACGAGTCCTTGAAGCATTTGATGGGCCAAGGAATGTTTAAAAAATGTCATAAAAAATGGGTGGATCTTATTAAATCTTTTCCTTATGTGATCAAGTATAAATAAGGTAAAGAAAATGTGGTTGTAGATGCTTTTTCTCACAGGTATACCTTATTCTCTATCTTGGATACAAAATTGTTAAGCTTTAAGTACATTAAGGATTTATATTCTTCTGATCTTGATTTTAGTAATGTATTTGAAGTTTGTGAACATGCTGCCTTTGGAAAATTTTATAGGCATCAAGTTTTTTATATCGTGAACATAGATTATGTGTGCCTATTTGTTCTCTAAGGGAGTTATTGGTTTATGAGTCTCATGGAGGAGGCCTAATGGAACATTTTGGTGTTTGGAAAAATTTAAATATACATGTTGATCATTTCTTTTGGCTAGACATAAAATGTGATATAGAAAGAATTTGGAAGAAATGTTTAACTTACAAACAGGCCAAATTTAAGTCATTACTGTATGGATTACATAAGCCTTTGCCAATACCAAATGCACCATAGGTAGAAATTTCCATGCTTTAGTTAGGGCCTTGGAAACATGGCAATATTAATTATGTCCCAAAGAGTTTGTCATTCATACTAATCACAAGTCTTTGAAGCATTCGAAGGGCAAAGGTAAGTTTTAAAAATGTCATACAAAATGGGTGGATTTTATTGAATTTTTTCCTAATATGATCAAGTATAAACAAGGTAAAGAAAATGGGGTTGCAGATGCTTTTTCTCACAGGTATACCTTATTCTCTGTGTTGGATAAAAAATTGTTAAGCTTTGAGTGCATTAAGGATTTATATTCTTTTGATCTTGATTTTAGTAATGTATTTGAAGTTTGTGAACATGCTGCATAAAGTTTTTTATATTGTGAAAATAGATTATTTGTGCCTATTTGTTCTATAAGGGAGTTATTGGTTTGTGAGTCTCATGGAAGATGCCTAATGGAACATTTTGGTTTTTGGAAAAATTTCAATATACACGTTGACCATTTCTTTTGGCCAGAAATAAAATGTGATGTAGAAAGAATTTGTGGAAAATGTTTAACTTACAAATAGGCCAAATCTAGATCATTGCCGTATGGATTACATATGCCTTTGCCAATACCAAATGCACCATAGGTAGATATTTTCATGCTTTAGTTAGGGCCTTGGAGACATGGCAATATTACTTAGGGCCCAAGGAGTTTGTCATTCATACTAATCACAAGTCCTTGAAGCATTTGAAGGGCCAAGGTAAGTTTTTAAAATGTCATACAAAATGGGTGGATTTTATTGAATCTTTTTCTTATGTGATCAAGTATAAACAAGGTAAAGAAAATGTGGTTGGGGATGCTTTTTCTCACAGGTATACCTTATTCTCTGCGTTGGATGCAAAATTAGTAAGCTTTTAGTAAATTAAGGATTATATTCTTCTAATCTTGATTTTAGTAATGTATTTGAAGTTTGTGAACAAGCTGTCGTTGGAAAATTTTACAGGCATAAATTTTTTTATATTGTAAAAATAGATTACGTGTGCCTATTTGTTCTACAAGGGAGTTGTTGGTTTGTGAGTCTCATGGAGGAGGCCTAATAGAACATTTTGGTGTTTGGAAAATTTTAAATATACATGTTCATTTTTTTTGACCAGACATAAAATGTGACGTAGAAAGAATTTGTGAGAAATGTTTAACTTACAAACAGGCCAAATCTAGATTATTTTCGTATGGATTACATAAGCCTTTGCCAATACCAAATACACCATAGGTAGATATTTCCATGCTTTAGTTAGGGCCTTAGAGACATGGCAATATTACTTATGGCCCAAGGAGTTTGTCATTAATACTAATCACGATTCCTTGAAGCATTTGAAAGGCCAAGGTAAGTTTTTTAAATGTCATACAAAATGGGTGGATTTTACTGAATCTTTTCCTTATGTGATCAAGTATAAATAAGGCAAACAAAATGTAGTTGCAGATGCTTTTTCGCACAGGTATACCTTATTCTCTGTGTTGGATACATAATTGTTAAGCTTTGAGTACGTTAAGGATTTATATTCTTCTGATCTTGATTTTTGTAATGTATTTGAAGTTTGTGAACACGCTGCCGTTGGAAAATTTTAAAGGCATAAAGTTTTTTATATTGTGAAAATAGATTATGTGTGCCTATTTGTACTATAAGGGAGTTATTGGTTTGTGAGTCTCATGGAAGATGCCTAATGGAACATTTTGGTGTTCGGAAAAATTTCAATATACATGCTGACCATTTCTTTTGGCCAGAAATAAAATGTGATGCAGAAAGATTTTGTGAAAAATGTTTAACTTACAAACATGCCAAATCTAGATCATTGCCGTATGGATTACATACGCCTTTGCCAATACCAAATGCACTATAGGTAGATATTTGCATGCTTTAGTTAGGGCCTTGGAGACATGGCAATATTACTTATGGCCCAGGGAGTTTGTCATTCATACTAATCACAGTCCTTGAAGCGTTTGAAAGGCCAAGGTAAGTTTTTAAAATGTCATACAAAATGGGTGGATTTTATTGAATCTTTTCCTTATGCTGTTGGGCCCAGATTCGCATTAAGCAAGTTTAAATTATTTTGAGACATGTTTAAATTATTTTGAGGCTTTTAGTTTGATTAATGTTTTGATTGGAATAAATTGAGGATTTTGATTCCTTAAGTTATGATTATTTAATGAAAGGATTTAGTGAATTTTGATGAATTGATAAATTATTCTTTTGTGAGGTATTATTAGTATTCAAAGAATTAGATGATTTGCGGATCCTATGAAATTAGGTTATAGAATTTAAATGAATAAGAATGTTTGAGGATAATTGTTTTAAATTGATGGCATTTAGAAGTCTATATTGGAATTAATTGTTAGAATTTAAATAGAATAAGTTGAATTGAATGAGTAAATTAGGAAGTTATATATGTTTTAAGGTTTAAAGTAAATGAAATGGGCCTTACATGACATGTATTGGGCTTAAGTATTAAATTAAAGTGTTAGGTTAGGAAATAAAGCTTGTAAAGGAATTAAGTGGGCTTTTAGCCTTTGAATTATCTTTGAGATAAAGAAGAAAGGAATAATAATGGGCTAGGGTTTTGTTTAGGATCCATTGGGTTGCTTTTAAATGAAAAAGGAAAAGAGCATATGGGCTTTTAAGTGGGAGCCCACAAAAGTTTAAATTAGAAGGAGGGAAATGAAATATTTGGGAAAAGTTTGGAGGGAAATCAAAATTGGACTTGAATTTGGGCTTAGGTCTTTCATTAAAAGAAAGTAAAGAAGCTTGAAAATTTAAAAGAAAGGAAAGAAGCTTACAAAGGAAGCTTTGACATTTAAAGAAGTCAAAAGGAGAAGACTAAAGGAGCATTGTCGTTTAAGGAGGGTGTAGGATGAATAAGGCTTAGGTTTTATAAGGAAATAAAACAAGAAGGAAGGCATAAGGAAGGGTGTCGTATGGCCAAGGAAGAAGATCATGATGGAGTGTCGTTTTGGGCAAGGTAAAGGTAAGTCTTTCTTAGTTATGAAGTGAGGTCGTTTTGCATTAGGTTAAGTCTTTGTCTTTCACCTCCCATTCGAAACTAGTAGAGAAGAGAACAAGATTTACGAAAATCCAAAGGAAAACACAAGGAGGGGTGGTCGGCCATCCAAGGAAAGGAAGAAGAAGAAGAAAAACGTGTAGCTTTTGGGAGGTTTCTAGGGATTTCGTGAAAGCTAGGGGAAAAAGGAAGAGTTGTCTTCCATTTGAGCCAAAGGAAGAAGCTTGCGTGTGTGGTCTTGAAAGGTAAGGCTTTGAAACTTTCTTGACTTCTTGATATAGTTCTTGTCTTCCTTGCTTAAGCATGATGTTGGAAGTTGCTTGATGAAGAAAGAAGAAGGTTTATATGGAGGTTTAAAATTTCAGATTTGGGGTAGGATTAGGGTTTACGAAAATGTCTTAATATTTTGTTAGGTTTTGCTTTTTTCTTGGTTAATATGGTGATTGAAGATGGTTGGAGTAGGAAAGAATGGAAAAAGAGAAGAAAATGGATGCTTGGAAAATTTCAGATTTGTGTATGGCCTAGGGTTTAGAAATTTCGAAAATTGGGATTGGTTTTGAAG
>JAOTAZ010000009.1:8018708-8029097 GCA_025629785.1 Erythroxylum oxycarpum | reverse complement strand
AATTTATTTATTTTTGAAGGTCAATATTTAATTAATTATAAATCTTAGATTAAATTATTCATAGTTTTTATTAATAATTAATATCAAAGAATTAAATAATATCATATTTAATTAATAGTAAATCATATTATAAAAAATAAAAACAACATTTTATTGCTTTCCTAAGATAAGAAAATTAGAAAAAATCAAAATCAAAAGCTCAAGCAAACAAATTTGTTTACTAAATTTAAAAATAAAGGCTCCTTTTGCTTACATATTGATACTCCTTTTGAGAAAAAAGACGATGAACCTAACCTGTTTAAAATCTAATGCAAGACTACATTACTCCTTTTTCTCATCCATGGCTTTATCATCAGCCGCTTGGACGCCAACATGCCCATTCTGCAAAAATTTATGTTCGGAGGGCAATCCTTTCCTAGCTTTCTTGCCCCCTTCGATTTTCCACATATCCCAGACTCGGGTCTTTGGTGGGGGAGCAAAATCTGCAACAGGTGCAACTAGTCCTGGCTTTCCATCATCAACAACTGCATCTACCAACCCGTATTCTTTTGCTTCCCATGCATTCATAAAATTGTCTCGATCAGTATCAACTTCAATCTAAGACAGGATAGGGAATCAGAACAAACAAGGGTTATCATCCAAAATGAACAGACCATAATCATGAGATGTTTAATGGAGGAAAATATTGAAATTTATTTGATTGCGAACCTGCTCAATAGGCTTCCCAGTGATTCTTGACAAGATCTTGTTTAGCTTAATTTTGTGGTAGTTCATTTCTCTTATGCGGATGCTCATATCCGTTGACTGAAAAAATATGAAACTTGATAATAAATACACGTAAGAAATTCCTAAAAACACATCAAATTAAATACTCATCCATAAATTAATTCAAATATGTCAGCAAAAATAAAGATTCTAGTCAAAACTCAAAAGGTGTGTTTGGATATTTGGTAGTAATTGGTATTATAGTAAAATCAAAATTGCTAACTGAATGTTGATGTTTTCACTACAAGCTTTCATCTCAAACATGAACAAAAAAGTCGGAAAAGAAAAATAAAACAACAGCTCAATTCCCAAAAAAAATCAGAAAAGAAACAGAAAACAACAGTTCAATTCCTTGCAATTGCACAAGAAATCAGTATCCCTATTCTAATATGCATATAGTCAAACATATAAGCACCCATATTCAATTCCAACTTCTCCAACAAAATACTCGGGTAAAAACTTTCCGGTAAAAACTCAAAATGTATTTTAGTTTATGGTTATAGTTACAAAAGTCAGAGATAGAAAGATGATCCTCACAAAGCACCTCCGGAATGAGATAAATATCACTTCAAAGACGAATTCGCTGCTGCTCCAACTATATTGAATGAAATACAGCTAATTTCTTTTCCTTAACATTTCACGTTTAAAGCAGTTTGACTAGAGCGCAATTAGTCAACCAAAAAGTAATTGCTGTATGCAGCATGCAACATTAATTGTTGTAGCAGAATTAACAGCCCTTATAGCGGTTCATACATATTCTTCATACAAAAATTAGTGGTGCTTCATATTCAAACTCTTGAGATACTGGCATAGAGAGCTAAGATACAGGGTCATGCAAAATTTCAATCTAAGCCATATGTTTTTAGGTGAGTACAATTCCGCTTGATTTACCTGTTATGTCTATGAAACTGAAACTCAGTTATAGATGCCACTAGGACGTATAATACAGAATGCACATTGTGAGGAACTCAAACAATTGCCTCAAATGGGTAAGCAAGTACTAAAACTTACTTTGCCTCCAGCTGTTCCAAGTGGCTGATGGATCATCACTCTTCCATTAGGCATGCAGAACCTCTTGCCTTTAGTACCAGAAGCAAGAAGAAATGCTCCCATAGATGCAGCAAGTCCCAGGCAAATAGTTGAAACATCAGCCTTGCACAACTTCATTGCATCATATATTCCCAATCCTTTATTCAACCATAAAGGGGATAAAAAAAAAATAGGAATCAACAAAGTTATCTGGAGGTCTTTAAAGTAATGAATTCTATGCAACAACTGAATAAGATAAACCAACTGTTTTTCTACCTGGTCCTATAGATAGCCAACTAAGGAATATTATCTTGCAGGTTCCACAATCAGAGAATTAGTGTTCATAAGCGTTAATGGACGTTTTTTTAACATAGTATCGGAATACCCTTTAGAGCCACCTGAAGGTTGACAAGATAGGTTCAAGAAGTTTGTCAAAGAACACATACCTCCCAGATGAGGAATTCGAATAGTTATCATTTTGAGTATGCTAAAACAATACTCCATGAAAGCAGGATTTTAGGACTGGAGAAGCAGCATAAACTTACCCAAATTCAAAATGGGTAAAGAAAGGAGAAATTAGAGGAACATAATTTCATGCAGATCATATCAAATTTATGGACATACCAGCAGTAACGGAGCCACCAGGTGAGTTAATGAACAACTTGATATCCTCTTTTGGGTCTTCAGCATCTAAAAACAAAAGCTGGCTTATTATGAAATCAGCCGTCACATCATCTACCTGTCCACCATGATTTTTCAAACGAGTAAATTTCATTTACATTCTCTCAACCAATTCTACAACCAGAAGACTTATACATAATTGATAAAGTATTTTGACTTTTGAGTCAGCCTATCAAGATATGTAGTGCCTAAACAGATGTGTTCAAAAGGACAGATACTTGTGTATGAACTGCAGGGATCATATGGAAGACTTTCCTTTAAAGATGGATATATGCAAGGGCTATGCTTCGAGTCCCTTCCTTTTTGAGTTAGACACTAGTTGAATTTACTAACACATCATGAATGATATTAAATGGTGCATGCGGAAGACATTGTTTTCATTTAATAAAAGCTGACATGGATCACATGTTGAATTACGGACTGTTGCTGAGTGCAAAATTTTCAGGATAACATGGAAAAAAAGAAGTAAAGATGTATCAGTTTTAGCAACCTTGTGAGTAAAGGCAGTGCAGTTACAATAGATGGCGTGTAGATAATCTACAGTGATCATCTCTTAGATCTTATGATCTCAAGAAAATGCAAGGAAAAAAGTCAAGTGATCTAATTGGCAAGAAGGGAATGGAATTTTATGTGACTTTACTGTCAAACTTTGAGAAAATCTTTCTTTTTTTTTTCCGTTACTTAGTTTACAAGAGTACAAGAGAGTCAATTATATATATATATTGCCCTAACAACTGATAAAGAAACAAAAACAATGAGATTCCATGATCATGAGATTTTCTAGCTAAATTGGAAATCCTAAAAAAGTCAATTTTTCCCACAATAACAATTGCGAGAATCCTCAAGATTGGATCACCAGACATGTTTCAAGGAGTTGAATGATCTCATTAATCATAAAATTTAGATATAAATGAAGCAATTGAAACAAAAAAAAACATTAAAAAAAAGAATAATGATATCTGAACCAAAATTTTTAACTCCTGCTCTATGTTATCTTAAAAGTTCAAAAATCAAACATCAGGTGGAAAGACATCAATCTAGAATCACTGACATATTTTGCCTAAAACACAACTTAACATAATGAACTAACATGCGCAATTATGCCCTAATACATATCCCACAAAATTGCCATTTGAATATTGGCTTGCTATATGGGAGCAACATTGCGAGGTATAAACGTGAAAAATTTATCCCAACAACTAATCCAGCACACCTTAAATAGTTTGGAAAGATTCATCTTTATAATAATCGAGAAGAGTAAATTCCACTAAAAATCCACCCATACTCCCAAGTATTACTGCTTCCAGAAACGAGAAAGACCTGAGAACCAAGGAAGATGATCCTTTGACGAAGGAGCATATTGGTAGTGTCAAGCTCTTCAAATCTTGGAAGCACCGGAGCAGAAGAAGCCAAAGAAGACAGGGCTGTTAAATCCCAGTTGCTGGACAAGGTCTGTCTTCCAATAGCAGGAACACCCAAAGAGCTCGCCTTAACAGACATTAGTTGACTTGTTTTGCGGCTGGTAGCTGGGCCTACCCCTATTTGCGACGGGAGCTGCTGCTTGTGCTTCAACATGACGGTGCAGTTGGAGAAGCATAGAGGACTTGTTGATTGCGAGGCTGTGGAATATGTTAAACCTCGGTCCATTTCTTCTCAGCCTCTTTCTCTGTCTAGCCCTCGTTTAGAAGTGCAAGTAAAAATGATCTTCAGAGGTTTGAAAGATAGGCTATCCTTAGATCCAAAATGAATTGATATATAGGTACTACATAGTTTATTTCATAACAATTGTGGGTTGTCAAGTAGCACAATGCTATATTTGATTATGGAACTCTCACATTGAGAGTTTTTGTAATTTGAATTTTATTTTTTCTTTATTGACTTAATTTAATTTCAATTTCATTTTTCCAAAAAAAAAGTTTTTTGACTCATTGGACTAGTATTTTGTTCTTAATAAGATGAAAACATTTACCCCGGTGTTTGGAAACATTCGAATTAAATTTATTAACAAATTGGATTCAATTATATTAATGAGATTGAATTGAATTCAATTTACACTGTTTGGAACAAACCCAATAATATTAAAATTGAATTCAATTACACTGTTTGGAACATAGCTAAATTGAATTCAATTATTTCATATGACACATTTACCCTTGTGCTATCGATATTTTAAAAAATAAAAATACCAAATATCAAGAAGCTAAGTGCACAAATAACCATTGCAACATAAAGGGAAAGTAAAACAAAGATTAAAAAAAATCAAAGATTGATCTTCCAAAGGGTAGATAAGTGAACAACAATATAAACATAACTGATGTTTCAACAATCACAATTAAAAGCAAATAAAGTAGCTTTATAACATCACAAAAAAGGGTAGATCATCAAAAACTAAACAAGTGATGGTGTTGTTGAAGAAAGAGTAAAGCGGGTAAAACTTCAAAGGCTTTTCGGAGTTGTTCAATGTCCTCAAATGGAGCGGGAACATGAGAAGGAAATTTAAGACTGGCCATTCTTTTACTTCACAAGAACTTTTGAAGTGTTCCCTTTTTCTTGAGAAAAATCGAAAATGATGGAATGGATCAACAGGAGTGAGAAAGCGAGTGAGTGAGATAATGCCTGATGATTGACGATGGCGGTGGAAAAGCAAACGAGAAGACAGTGAAAGGTATCATTTTCTTACTGCTGTTGCAAAATTAAGCATGGGTATTATAAGAAGACGAAGGTTTCAAAGTTCAAAGAAGAGTAGCAGCCTTGTGGAATTGAAATCACATGGATTGTTGGGTGAATTGAATTTATAAGAAGAGTGGGTTTTAATTCCACATATGAATTCAATTCATCATTATTTTTCTGTTCTAAACAAGTGAATTGAATTCAATTACAACATTGAATTCAATTTGAATTCAATTCAATTATAGCATTGAATTCAATTCACTTGACACCAAACAAGCTGTTAGCCTCCTCTCAAAATCTGTGGATTTGATATCAAGTGCATCATTATAGTCTCCTCTAGTATATTAATTAATGGAGAACAAACAAACTAATACAAGGGGCTAGAGGGCTAAGATAAAGGGATCCTCTTTTCTCTTACCTTTTTACTTTCAGCATAGAAATGTTAATTAGATTGATTAAGTATGGAGTCAATAAAGAAAGGGAATTTTAGATTCCATTTTGAATGCAAGCTTATAAGGATCAACAATCTTTAATTTATTGATGATATTATATTATTCTCAAAGACATACCTTAACTTAGTGTTTATCCTAATGAATACACTTAATTCCTTGAGGCTCTCTTGGGTGTTGCTATCAATATTAAAAAAAGTCTAACGTTCCTCTCTTTGGGTGCCTCTACTACCTTAACCTATCTAGGATCAATAACTAGTTTAAAAACTTCCAAGCCTTTTTTTTATTGTACCTTAAAGTTCCAATCTTCACCGAGAGAACCTTCTTCATGGAAAGTAAACCCCTTATTGATAGAATCATCTTAAGGATTGCCAATTGGTGTAACATATGAAGTAAATAACTTGTTAATATAGAAATCACGTAAAGTATATCGAATACACAAGAAGGGGGGTTGAATTGTGTAATCATTTCTAAAATATTAATCTTTTGAGATTTCTTGAATTTCTTTACAAAATTCAAATGATCACAAAAACACTTTACTAAAGTTGATAAGTAATGCAATCGCACGTAATATTATCTACTCATTTAACAGCAAGAAAATTAGAAGATAAAGGTTAGAGAATAGTCGTCGCGATTTTATACTGGTTCACCCCAAACTTTGGGCTGCATTTAGCCCTCAGAGTTTGTCTGAGATTTCGCTAAACTCTTCAACTTTACAAGTATTCTTTCTGCACTTCTAGAGCCTCTTCAGGTCTCTCTCAAAAAGTATTCTTTATCTGCTATCTTTGCCTCTCTAGGCTCTAGCCTTTCTTTCTCTCTCTAGGAAAGATATTTTTGAGCTTCACGTTACAGTAGTATTCGCTCTCTTTCTTTTGTACTTTGAATACAGAATTTCTCTAAGTATTGTACAATAAAAATTTTCTCTTGTAAAAGCATTATTTAGTTTTCGACTGGAACTAGTATTTATAGCCTAAGTCTACAATTGTCTTCTTTGAGAAACTGCTTCTTGAATCTTCTAGAAACCGTTATTAGTTGAGTCCTGTAACTAAATCCAACTAACTGACTAACGCTCTAGAATATCTTCCTTCTATGTCGTCTAGGATAATACTTTTTCTGTTATCATGTTTCGTCTTATATTACGCTTCTTCTCTTGTTGTTCTCCTTTTTTCTTCTTTTTCTCTTCTTCTCTTTTTCTCCCCTTTTATACTTTTTCTCCCCATATTTGTTATTAATCAAAAGGATAACTCATTATAGACGCTTCAGTATTTCAGAAAACATATGTTGCATGTCAGTGCGGATCGTCTTGAGTTTTTGTTCAATAGTAACACGTAGAAGTGCTACTTCCTCATGAAGATCACCTACTGAGTCAGTTAGTTCATCAACCTTAGCATGAATTTCCTCAATTTCTTTTGCTAAGGCTTCCTGAACTTCCTTTTGATTGTGACTTGCTTCCATCCAATTTATGAAATGCTTCAAGAACTCCACATTAACAGTAGGATCTTGTTGTATTTCACTAAGTGGATGAAGATTTTCAACAACAGATGGTTCTGTAGGTAAAACTTCTAAATCTATTATTTTGATTGAGGATAGTCTGAGGGTTTGTTTTCCTTCTGGGAGATCAAGATCATTATATCTAGGGAGTTTAGGAATTGATTGCCCAAGAAGGTGTAATACTTCTTTGACTGAAGGTATGAAACCTAAAGGTTTGAAATGCATGATTAAATGCATAAAGGTTTCTAAGTTGAATTGATACCTTCAACCATGATGCTTCGATACTGTCCTTCTGCCGCTTTGCCAACTACCTTAAAGTTTGCATATGTGGTGTAAACTCCAAATTGGCTTCTTGATGCTTTGGAAATGTAATGTGAAACATAAATACCTCCAGATTGAGCTTCATTACATGTATCATCTATGTTCTTCACAGCTACTCGAATCTGCTCTTCTGTAAGATCATCTTCATTCCCTTCAGAAAACATCTTCATTATCCCTTTTTCTTTGTTTATCACAACGGTTGAATATCTTAGTTGTATATCTGGCACAATTTTTATTGATGTTCTGCTCGTAATCGGATAGATTGTATACCGATCCTTTGAAATCTTCATTAGATATGGTTCTGCCTTCTCATCTCGTAGAATACCATATAGTCTTCTTTCTTCATAACTTAGAAGATGCATTGTCTGATCATTAATCAGTATAGGTTTGATTTGTACCTTGACTAACTTTTTCAAAGGTTCTCTGATAATTATTGAGTTTCTGCTTCGAACAGGTATTGATTATTCTATAATATTTATTCTCAAATCCTTTTTGTTGATTGGTTGAGAAGGATTATAAGGTTCCAATTGGTGTTCAACTATCTTCGTCTTCTGTTGAACATCAGATGAAGAAGCCTTTTTCATATTGGAATTCATCTTCTTTTGTTCTTCTATCATTTTAGAAGAAAGTTGTTGTTGAGGTTGCTTCCTCTCAAATACTAACTTCCTTTTAATCTCTGTCTCTCCAGATGATTTTGCTGATTGACTTTGCAAAATAGAGACAATTGATCTTGTAGACTGTTGTCTTTTCTCTTTTTTTTTTTCAAAATCTTTACCAAGAATCAAAGTTTTCTGCTTCTTCTATTCTTGTTGTCGTAAGGTCAATAGGCTTGGTGACCTTCGTGATTGTTTGGATTTTTTTGATTGAAGTGTCTCCGCCTTCCTCTTTAATGACACTTGTTGCAATGATTGTTGAGCTCGACTTTCCTCTTTTTGTAAAATCGTCTTAGCTTTTATTGATACATCAGACGATTTCTCAGTCTTTTCTTTTGTGGATGTTCTTGTAGTTGATAGAGGTTTTGTTTTTCTTGCAAACGTAACATGTTTAATCCTGCTCTGTCTTACTAAAAGCTCCCCCTTATACCTTGCTTTAGGTGTAGAACTTGCATCCACCTCATCTTCAAACTTTATCCCCATTCTGTGAATAGTAGTAGCATTGATAATGCTCTTCACGTCCATCTTTACCCTGTTACCTCTATCGAGAAAGATTCCAGATTCTTTAAAAATCCTTGTCAACAACATACCATAAAGTAAAGTTCTAGAATCTCCCTTTAACTTCATTGTGTACTTCAAAATCAAGTACGGAAGATTAATGGGTTGGTGATTCAGTAGGTAAAGCAAACAATGTTCATCGTTCATTGCCACAACATCCTTCGAGCCTAATCTTGGTAGAACATAATGTAGAAGCAGTGAATGTATAACCCTACCTTTTGGAACAAGGGTTAAAGCCTTCTTTACTTTTGGATCACTACTTCCATATAGTTGTTGATTAAATTGCATTCTATCTATACGACCTTGAGTAATCCATCTTGTATTGTTAAACAACTTTGCTCCAATACTAGAACATCCACTGACCCTATCCATAGTATCTTGTGTCGTGATAACTGTCAATCCATCTACCAATGATACTAAGGTGTTGTCTACCACCTTTGCATTCTTCCAAAAGTCATATATCTTATACAAATAGAGCTTCTCACGAACATTGAAGAAATTTCTCCAGCCAACTGCTTCAATTTCTGGTTCAGTGTCCATCTGATTTTCCTTTAAGGAGACGAAATCAACATGTCTCCCATAGATAAGAGATTGCTCCATTTATGATCTGTAACAAATAAAAACTAAAAACACAAATGTTTTTCGCTCAAAGTAGTGATGTTAGTATCTAAAAGTAAGAATATGAAACAAAAAGAATTTGAAGCTTAGAACAGAGTATTGAATCAACTTTGTTGAGAGCACTAAACAAGTCAGTTTCAAAGTATTTCAAGAAAATTCTAGAGTAGAAGATATTTTAGAATCTTGAGAAGATTTCCTTCTAATACCTACTCTTGAAAAGTTACCCTTCATAACTTACCATTACTATTTACTTGAAAACTTACGACTTTTTATCCTCTTCTTGTACAAATCATTTGGGTCATGACATGTCAGATGAATGGTCATTCAGCATTACCATATTCAAGTTTCGTTTGATTTCTTTGAATCTATCTTTACTCAAAAGTTCAGTGAAGATATCCACCCATTATTTATTCGTCTCAATAAATTGTAGACTAATGATTCTTCTCTATACATAGTCTCGTATAAACTGATGTCTAATTTCAATATGCTTTGCCCTCAAGTGTTGTATTGGATTCTTTGATAGATTGATAACACTTGTGTTGTCACAGAAGATTGGAATTTGATCTTCTTGTAAGGAGTAATCTTCTAATGGATACTTAATCCATAACGTCTGTGAACAACAATTTGCAGCTAACATATATTCAGCTTCTGCAATAGATAGAGCAATTGAGATTTGTCTCTTGCTTGACCAAGAAATTAGATTATAATCAAGAAGTGACAGCCTCCACTAGTACTCTTCTTATCAATCCTATCTCTAGCATAATCAGCATCACAGTAGCCAATTAACCTAAAATTTTTACCTTTCTCATACATTAAAAAAAGATCAGTAGAACCTTCCAAGTATCTCAATATTCTTTTAACAGTAATATAATGAGATTCTTTAAGATCTACTTGAAATCTTGAACATAAACAAACACTAAACAATATATCAGGTCTGCTTGCAGTTAGGTTGTTGGGACCCGATCTGGGAACCGGATCCCAACTGAAAAATGGAAACGGAAAACAAAACGAAACAAGGATAGCGAAGGATCGCTAATCAAAATACAAATCGAATCAAATCGAAAAACGCACAACATTGAACTCAGAATCCAACTGAAACAAATGTCCGACATCCGCTTACAAATATCTTAGAAAAGCATATCGCGACGCGTTGG
>JAOTAZ010000009.1:7951279-7970325 GCA_025629785.1 Erythroxylum oxycarpum | reverse complement strand
TCACTTGTTATGTCTAAATCTCCTCTTGAGATATGACTCAATTTCACTTTTGATTTCGTCCATACTTCTTTTCGTTTTGTTCCTGTCATGACCATTAGTCTTGCTACCGTCATTATACTGTTCACGAAAGTCGCATCAGCTAACTAGTTTCCCTAATTGCTTTTCAATCATTCGTAGTGTCTCAAAAAGCTCAATTTCAACTATACTCACTATCTCAATAAGAACAATTTTTTATGCCATAATGTGAAAGATTAGAACATTCCTTGCGCTAAGGTTCTGTGAGACACGAAACACTTTCTTTGACACTTATACGGTAATATACACATCACCAGAAATCATTTCATCTTATCCGGAGACCACTTAGTGACTTATACTATTCAGAATTCCACAAAACTCCTTTCCGTTTATGCTAATCGTAGTACGTCACCCTCACGGGGCACGGACTCGGATATCACGGACGGTATCGGGTTCGGGTTACGCGGGAGTGGGGTGATACAAATCTAATCATGCTTAATCAAATAAAAAATTTAGGGGCCAACAATAAATCTTATTTGAATGATATTTATGCTTTAAACAATGTATATTTATATATATTTTTATTCAATGGAAATTATAGTTATTGTTCTAGCTTATTTTGCTACTATGGCTAGTTTAGGTTTTCTGCATCATAAAGAAAACTAATAATAGGCAATTTGCAATTCTTTAACAATTGCAAATTGTTTATTATTAGTTTTCTTTATGAGGGTAGTACTTGTCCAACTTGTTAATGATTTATACATTATTTGCGATCTTAATTCATATATGTTTATGGGTGTTTGCCCATACTTGGCGATAGAGATATCATTTTGTATTACTTTGCTTTTAGATTTTTGCTTCAAGTTAGTAATTGAAGTATTAGTCATTTGGTATAATGTTTATTATGCCATTATGTAGACATAAATAATGAATCCCTACTTAAAAGGATGATAAGACGTAGATTCACATTTGTAACTAACAAAGCACATAACTATATAAATTGAAAGGGGAAAATTTTGAAAATTTGTAGCCCTTTCCAAATAAGATATTGCCAATACATTAATACAAAAAATATTTGTAGGTAAAAAGATATAATATTAACATATATTAATACGACAAATGTATTTCTTATAATAATTATAATGTTAAGTAACACCCAACAATTATAATAATGATGATCGAACTATAAATCAACAGCCTTATTAACAATAACTCATCTCATTTATTATTTAATTTGTCGTTGATCTCTCGAAGCTCATTGATTACATCTATACTTCTTCTTGTGGATTTTTCATTATGCCACACAAAGTAATCACATTTTTGTTTTCTCTGTAAATAACATGTATAACATAAATTCAGTAATATGTTAATATAAAATCCAATTTAAAAAAGTAAATCTACATTTAAATTTTACCCTAAAACTCCTTCCTGAGTTGAACTTAGTCCAAGAAGTCCTTATATATGTTACCAATCCACATTCACAATAATGTAAGTGATTTTCAATCTTGTTGGTTGTACTATTAGACAAACTTGTCATTTTATTTCTTTAACAACAAGAATAAGTAAATACAACAACTAAAAAGGAAGCCACAGCACACAAACACGTGACAATAATTTCTTTTCCTTATCGTCCTATGTTAATAATATGAAAGATCATACTAAAGATTTTTTCTTATTAATACCATTCTATAGGTGCCACTAGTACTTTTGAGAGCATAAATTGTGATAGCAAAGTTTAAACTATTGGACATCTTGATCAAGTTCAGGTATTGTTATAAGCAAAGAAAACAAAAAAAAATTGAAGACATAGTTACCAAATTCTTGAAGCAACATAGTGACTAAAATTAAGATGATGATACCTATATTTCTCTAAAAAAAATAACGATACCCAATAAGATGATTTATGAGAACAAAAATTAGTGTTTATTTAAGGAGAAAGTGTGTTTATATGTTGAGTGAAATCATTGATCTTAATGTTCTACTATCTACATATGTTTATTAAATCCTACACTTAGCTTTTCCCTTATTTGTAAGCAACCATTGAACCCCAATATTAATAACACCAACAGAAGAAATATTTAATGCTAAAGAAATGAACTAGTAAAACATATTGAAATAGTTGTTGAAAGAAATACGAAAATTACACAACAAAATTTGAGGTCTTAACATGTTGTAGTTCAAAAAAGAAATACATAAGCAGTTGCAAAGGAAGGTGGTAAGAAATAGAAGTCTATGACAGAAAAACTTAGTCTTTATTGTTAATTGACTTTTGTTACCTACAGAATAAATTATTGCAGTAAAGGTATACAATGAACATAATTGAGTTTAGTTAATCTAATTTACTGTCTGATTTCTATTAGGAGAAGAAACCATATGGAATAAGGCTATTAAGCTTAAAGCTAACACAACTAAAAATGAATAAGTGACAATATTGTATACAATGTTACATTAGTTATGTTAATTAGGTTTTGAATGTTGTTATAAAGAATTTAAGCTCTTAAATGATGTGATTTTTCATTGTAATTGATTAAGGTGAAATGAGATCTACATCTAAAAAGGAAGATGCAGAGAAGGAAGATGTCAATGTACAAAAGGGAAAAGGATCAGAAGAAGAGTATGATGCTTTAGATGTATGCCATTTTTACTGGAATGACTGCATTCTAGTATTGTAAATTTTGGATCTTCAGTTAGTGAAATCTTTTAAAGCTTGGTTTTGGCATCTTTTTAGTAGATAGGTCGTAAGTAAACTCTTTGAAGATGCTTAAAGCCATGTAGTCTCTCTACTTAATAAACTATATTCCATGATCAATGTACTCAAGGGTTTTAATTTGTTACAAGGAATAAAATCACTAACAGTAATCTAGTTCTCCTTTATCTTCATTTCTTTAGCTATAATTTTCTATACATATGAGAAGTTGCACTAGCCAACTAAGTCCATTGCTCCTTCAACACTGATTTTATGATAGCGTTTGGACTAGAATTGAAATACTATAATGTGTTTAGCACCAATTTACACCTAGATGTGGATAGGTAACCATACTTTAATGAGGTAAAAAATGGAAATGATACTAAGGGTGTTATATGTGTGCTTCATGTCTGTCGTCTACATCTCCACCATCTGCATCTCAACCAGTATCAATGTCACTTCCTCCATCATCCCTCACTACGACCTAAAGCCTTTTAAGGATTGTGGACATAATAGAGGTTTAAGGGAACTGGGGCAAAACTTAGGTTTAGTTTTGATAGTTGGGTCGGATTGAGTTGGGCACAATTTTAGGGTTAAATTATTCCACAACAACGAATTCTGATCAGTCTATATGGACCAATCTTGCCATGTTAGAACTTTTGTTATTTTTTTTTAATAGAATTCAACTCTAGGGGGTTTTCCAAAATTTCCCTAAGTACAAGGGGTATTCTTATATTTTACCCCAAAATGAAACTTTTCCACCATAACATATAGATTAATTTGTGGGAGATCATGTCATATACTAATAGAACTTGAACATAAATGTTTTGGGCTATAAAGTTTATTTTCTATAGTTTAGACCATAATGGTGAAAAACATATGCTCTAGATGAATGAACATGATGAGTGGTGCACTATAGCATATGGGAATTCGAGGATATATAAGGAGAAGTTAAAGGAATGGCATGACCAAAATATAAAGCATACACAAGAGTTTAGACCATAAGATCAAGTCTTGCTCAATAATTTCTGACTTTGTTTATTTCCAAGTAAGTTAAAATCTAGATGGTTAAGACCCCTTATTGTTAATCAAGTGTTTCCTTATCTTGTTGTAGAAATCATACACCATGATAAAGTTAGGCTCAAAATTAATGGATACAAACTAAAGTTATACTTAGAAAGAGAATTCCACAAGTATAAGCAAGATATCTATCTTTATGATCTTGGTAATAAGCAAAGTGATTAACTAAAAAGTCCAACTAAAAGACTTGTAATGAATCTTGTTAGGAGGCAACTCAATGATTCACGTGTTTTTATCTTAATTTAGTAGTTTTAAGGATCTTTCCCAATAGTTTTCGTATGTTTTTTATGATGTTTTGTTTTTGTTTTTGTTTTTGTTTTGAGTTAAAAAAGGTAGATTTTAAGTAATGAATATAATTTGTTTTGATGGTATTTAACTATTGGATCGTGATTATATTACTGGGAATGAGATTTAATTGAGTTTTAAAGGTTATATAAGTAATGTAGTATCTAATATAAATTTAATTTTACCTTAGGTTTATTGAGAAACATAGATACCTTGTGTTTGGTATAATATTCTCCTTTAAGCCCAAACAAGACCCATAATACAATCCTTTATTAGGCTTGTAGTTTACAAAATTAAAAGAGAGCCATCATTTCTATTTTTTCTTAAAAAATGCTCCCGTATTGGTCCTATATTTTATAGGATTAAAAATTAGATGCCATTTTTATTTTTCCCTTCTAAAGATGATGTATAACATAATCTTGTGTTGGTCATATATTGTGTAAGATTAAAACTAAGATTTTAATTGTCACTTTCATTCTTCCTCCCCTATTTGTTCTCTCTTAAACATCTCACTTCCATTTGAGTTTTTTGGTTAATTTTGACATGTCAATTACATTTCCATTAACTATCTAGTCATTAAACATCACATTCTTAAGCCTTAAATTGGCTTTTTCTAAGAAACATTTGCATCTTTGCATTTTGGTTCCTCGGTACCATTTCAGTGTTCTTACCATATTTTCTCATAAAGTGTATCGAATTCAAGGTCCTTTTCTCCTCTTAAATTTTTTTTTCATCTATTCCTAATTATGAGTTGGTTATATGGAATTTTAAATGTCAAATTTGGGGTGTAACATTCTATCACCTATGTTAAGGCTTGAATAGTAATTTATGAGAAAGTATTGTGAAATTAGAAAAATGCACGTCATGCATAAGTTAATTGTGACATACACATTTATTTTGCACATTCATATGATTGTACATGCATTCATTGGCATTTCCGGGTAAATTTGATTTATAAGTGAAAATTATGGATTAAATTAGAGTGTATTAATTATGATTTGGCAATTTTGGTATATTTTGGATATTTTGAAATTTGGTGAATTATTTGAGCTGAAAATTTATTTGGTGATAATAGTTATTTTTGGTGAATTATGGATTAATTATCTTGAAAATTAAATTTGGTGTGTATTAGAATTTATTCCGCATGTTTGGAGACATTTCGGATAATTTAGAAATTTATCAAAAAAAATTGAGGTATTTTAGACTAGGAAAAATATTGAAATAAGGGACAAATAGATATGTAACAATTGTATTATAAATTAGTTGACAAATGGACAAATTATAGAGTGACAAATGGATAAAATGATGTGTGACATGTGGACATATAGCTATGAGACAAATGGTAGCTTATATAGTGGACAAGTGGAAGACATGCAGTGGAGACAAGTGTTAGGCATGTAAGACTACACGTAGCTTATGTCTACGCGTGGTTTATGCTGGGATTAAGAAAAAATCACCGTAGCTTCTGGTATTCATCGAAAGCATACAGCAGAGAGTTTTGTATTGTTCATCACCGAATAGTGAATTGTTCTCATTGAGTTATCTTTACTGCTGGGAATAGCTAAATTCAGTAAGTAGTTTTGATGATAGTTATTTTCTAGTGTAAATATGTACATGAATACATGAGTTTATGAAGTGTGATTTTGGTTTTAAATAACCTGTATGATGGATTTGTGCAATAGGGATTGTCTAGAAAATTATGAAATAGTTTATGTTGTTATATTGAAATGGATGATGTTAAAGTGCAGAAAATTAGAGCAAAATGAAAATGATACAGAAGTCTATGAAAATTGATGAATGTACATATACTTTGTTCGGGTTATAAGGTTGTTGCACTATCCAATTATGATTAGGTGAAGAGGTAATGGAAATGACTAAAATGAGTTTAATGATATGAATGGAAGAGTTATTGGAGTCATGGTATGAAGTCGATAAGATGATAAGTTTTGGATAGAAAGAAAGTGGATAAAAACATATACTCTGTTGTGTTGGTGAAATACATATATGGCTTAGGCTTCACTGTGTGTGTGCGTAATTCTCATAGGAATTTCAAAGATGATAAGGAATGAGGGGTAGGTGAGATTCTAATATAGAAAGTTGTTATATGAAGTGAAGGTGTAGTTGTTAGTGAAAAGTAATGCATCTGTTGAAAGCTAGAAAAGTGCAGAGAAGTTCATAAACATACTCTATTTTTATTATATATCTGTGTAAATGTTTGGGTAAAGTTTAGTGATGGATTTTTGTGAGGTTGGAGTTAAAGAGAACTTAGAGTAGTGTGGTATTGTGTTTTAAGAAGGATTAAAATGACAAAAAAATAAAAGAAAAGAAATGCAATAGATTGAAGATGGAAGAAAATGCAGAAAAATGGTCTATGCTTTACGTGAACAATACAATTCTTGCTATGTATGTATAACATTTTAGAATTTGATTTCTTTGAGTTGGGTTCAATTGAGATGGAAGTAGATTAAAAAAATGGGTTATGCAGCAAATATAATAGTTGTGATGTAAAGGAATGAAGCAAAAAGAAAAAGAAGAGGAGAAGTGCAGTTCAGTGATCTGGGTTTAGTGAAGAAGATGAAGTTTGCGTGATAGAGAGATAAAAGGCGATGGTTTATATGTGTGGGTTATGAACTAGAGTCTTTCATTGAATAACCTTAAGTCTTTTGGCTATAACTTTTTCATCTGAACTCCATATGACTTGAAACTTAGATCAATGGATTTCTAAGACATTTTTCTTTCTCTCCATAAAAATTTAGAGCTATCTGAATTAAATTGAAAACGATTTATAGGGTGAAAGTGTGGAAGTGTGCTGGAATGTTATGAACTGGAAACTTTTCATGAACATGCTTCCGTATTCTGATTATAACTTGATCTGTAGATTTTCAAATATGTTGATTCTTAATTCAGATTAAACTAGAGACATAAGTCTACAACTTTCTTGAAGAAGTCTAATTTTTAATTCTGTCTCTAAGACTTTCAAATTTGGCATGAAACTACATTTTAGCTTAGGCTATATCATTACTAGGGATAGAAATCATGTCCTGTGATTATTGAATAAACTGTACTGATGTAGGCCCATTTAGATTGAGGTGTCTTCACCAAAGTTGTATCTTATTCTCTTAGCTTTAAATTGGTATAAAGTTTGTAATTTTTGAATATCTGAGCTGAAAGATATAAGTCATACAATTCGAGGGTATGATCATGTACTAGCCAAATGTTCAAATATACACAATCTGTGGTATTGTGAGCATAACTCATAGAATACTGAATCAAATTAGATGATCTTGGACTCATTAGAAACTTAAGACATTGGATAACAACTTTCTAGAAGAGAGGATGCCTAATTTTTTCATTTACTTTATCATATTTAGTATGCAAAGTTGACACGTATGTGCATTAGAAGAAAAATCTAAAGTGGTCAATGAAGTTATGAAATTGTTTTGACATTGTTTTGTTTTGGTCCAATTATAAATATACACGGTATTAATGAGGGCATTGATATCTGAATGATTTGATGATAAGGATCGCCATAAAGTACCCCGAAATTGTCATTAAACATGCATTGTACATACTTTCTATACATTGATGTGCATAAAAGAATATTTGTACATTTGTACAAAAATGTGATATTTGTGAATGTGTTGTGTATGTTATAGAAGAGCACATCGGATGCTAGTTGGGCATTGTTGGACCATCCAGGCAATAGCTTTTTGGAGCGTCCTATGAGTCAACCTAGATGAATTTCCTAGGATTGATTTGATTTGATTTGTCAATTATTGAATTGTTGCGATTTGTTTCTGAAATCTTGACTTAAAGTTCGAGGAGTAAATATTTGGGACTGTATTGGAAGTGCTTTAATTTGTTTGATTTGTTTGATCATTCTATATGAAATGTGAATTCTCAAAAAAAGTTAAATAGGTCCGATGATTATGAAATTCTGACTATGCTTTATAAATTATTGTGATATATGGTAAATTCTGAATTGATGCATTTCATAAAATGCATGCTCAGATAAAGGCGTTGTGATCGAAGTGACCAATATCAAGCGCTTGCACATAGAGCTTTGCTTCGTGATATATGATTCAGTACGTAGAGTTATACTCCATAATATATGTTTTTGACTGAGCCCAATGGGCCAGTATTTGTATATGTGATAGGCACACGATCACAACATTAATAATGAATGTGGAGTCTCATATACATCTGTATGTGTTTAGATATGATATGATTCGCGTTGATTAAATGATGTCCTATGATAGTGTGAGTATTTGAAATATTCATGTTTTGTATGAATAATTGTGAAATATGTGATTTGTGTATGTGAATCCAGTGAAATCATCAATCATGGTTCACTCATTGAGTTCGCAAAACTCATAAAAAAAATTCCAACGTAATTTTTCAGGTACGAGACAAGAGACTTAGTATTTATTATAGATTAGAAGAACGTTTTGAACTAAGTTATGGCTTAGAGGTCTATCAACTGACGTCAGAGAGTTATAACTTTTATTTTGAAGTTTTTGTTAGAAACTATATGAGGTTTTTGTGAATATTTGTCTATTAGAAACAGTGAAACTTTGTGAATGAATGCAATGAATGGTTTTAAAATTTGTTGACTTTTAAATGATGTTAGTTGATGCCATGTGTAAGTTAGATTTGTTTTTTCTCCAACATACCATTATCATAGGTTATGTACTTGAATATTCTTAAATGTTTGGGTATATACCTTGTGGTAGTGGGATGTTGCATGGGGATTCTTGAAACACAAATTAGGGCGAGTTATTTTAGGGTTCCAATCCTTGAATTTTTACCCAAATCCAATATATGATTCATTACTTGATGAAATTGTGGGATGATGCTATTGTTATGGAATTTCTGAATCTATAATAATAATGCCCAATTTCTTTTTCAATCCTTTTTAAGCAATAACTTCATAAAGTGTTAGTTATTTATGGATGGAAATTTGGTTAGAATTGAGAATTTCTTATTATGGGATGTTTATTAACTTAGGATGTGAATTTATAAATTGTTTTATTATAAGTTATGTTATGAAAAATTGCAATGGAATTTTAAATTTGGGATTAGAATTGCTTAGATTAAGTTTATATTTCTTTTAAGTTTATTTTTAACTATTTCTATGTTTAAGTTAGCTTTGAGTTTAATTGTTTGTTAGTTATGCTGATGATTATTCCGCATAAGGATTGTTTTTAGGTTAAGTTAGCTTTATTTTTGTTTTACAATTCTTTTAACATGTCAATTGAGTTTTAGTTTCTTTAATTTGCAGATGACCAAATATATTCTTTTCATATTTTATTGATGACATGCCCTGGGTTAGTAGTACTTTGATCTTTTTGATTAATTTTGTTGCGATAAACTATCGTAATGATTCAAGTTTGCTAATAACTTTTTGTGGGTTGTTTTGAGTTTAGATTTAATAATTGTTGATTGCAATTAGATCCTAACTTCATATGGCGACTGTCTATTGAATGATCTTTGACGTTAGGCATTATTATAAACTTACATATTATTGTTTCACTTAAGCATAAACTGAGATTATGTTTCCTTTAGTTTTATATCTACTATGACGAGGCATGCAAAGACTCTTACATAGCATAGATTAAGGAAAGAGTAGCCCAATAGAAAGGAGAGCACATATGTTTCTTCTATATTAAGAAAGGCTACCCAACAGGAGCCTAAGCATTAGGACCAACCTACTACGACTTTTCTAATTAATGCTCCACCCATGGACTAGCATGATCATCCATTCCTACAATTCATAAATGACCTTTAACGGATATGGTATGGAACTTTTTTCAGATAAAGAAATTTTAGGCATCGAGAATTATGGATTGGACAGTGCTTAAGGAGATTAGTTTGGAGGCTAATATGAGGAGATTGTATGAGTTTGATGGTAAGTTGTACTTTTTAAGATTTAAGAACTGATATATCACAAGTCACTATTAGAGTTATATATGCGTATTTAAGTTGGATGACAAGAAGATAATGTGATATGGTGATTTCATGATCCTATTAAAATTAAGGGGAGTTAAGCATCACTTTAGTTATGTTTAATTTACTATTTAGGCTAATTTTTAGGAGGAGGAAAATCTTTGATCTATAAATGATGTCCTTAATAGAGTTGATTGGGAACATCTAAAGGTCAATTCATCTACATATTAGGTGAAGGTTTATTTTACCTTATTAAGCAACGAGGTCTAAGGCTTTCGGTCTTTATTCTCTAGCTTTGAGGTATGTTCATAAGATGCTACTACACTCCTTAGGTGCACAACATATGATAGCAACATTGTAATGACCCGTTGGAACTTATTCTTCTTTCACTGCATGAAAAAGAGAGTGTGATACCTCTTAGGATATCCATTCATTCAGTTGATTAAAGGGTATTTTTCACATATCGAACCTTAGCATGATAGGTGGTGGGTCTATTATCACTAAGTTTGCTAAACGGTTGGCAATGATAAGTGATAGTAATTTGACAATTGTTTACACTTCAATTCCTGATTTTGATATTATAAAATCAATAAGGATAGTGGAGTTGAGGGTTGATGCTTGTGGATAACATTTTGCATTGATCGGAGCACTCATAAGGGTAATTAAGGATGAAATTATGTAGAGGTATCATATAAGGCATGGTAAGTAGTAGAGTGCTTTTACACCACCTTTAATTTTAAGTATTTCATTAGCACTCTAGCCAACTAGCGCAAATTATATGGAGTATTTGTATTAAGTTGGGGATGTGTTGGTGAGATTAGCAAATCATTTTAGTGTTAATATTCCACTATTGCTAATTTATGATTCTTAGATTTAAGCTACAAATGTAGCATCAAAAAAAAATCCATAGAGTGAGCCAATAGCTAAGGATCCATTAGTGACTTATTAAAGATTAATGATTGTCAATGAAATTAAACAAGGCTTGTGATGTTTTATTATTAGGGGAACACCAAATACCCCATTTTTCCTCTTCTCCCTTATTTTATATTCCTTTTCATTGTTCTTATATGTTATATATATTGAGGATAATAACTAACTCAAATATGAGGGAAGTAGGCTTGGCAAAATTTACCTTGCCTGGCCTAAATTGATCGGGCTTCAAGCCAAACCCATTCTTCATTTTCAAAACTATGGGTTTCGAGTTGGGCATAAGTTTAGGTTGTCGAGTCTGGCCTGAAGTTTTTCAATTTTTAAAAATAAAAAATATATATGTATTCAAACCTTATTAGACTTCAGTTGCCGAAGCCTGATCGAACTTCTAGCTACCCAAACCTAATTTAGCTCGAGCTTGAGATTGGACCCTAGGGTCAAACTCGTTTTCATTTATAAAGGAAAGGAATTAATTACTTATAGGCCCCATTTACTTTTAAATTTTAGAATTCGCTTAATAGGAAACAATTTTGGGGAAAAATTTAACTATAAAAGAATATTAATTAAGATAATTCATTATAAATTTGGTTATTGTCGTGATTTGATTTGTTTCAACATATAGTCATTGATAATGATCATTATACTAATTTTAATTTTCTTCGTTAATTTTGAAAATAGATATTTGATTTAAACTATGATATTTTTTATATAATTTGTACATATAATCAAGTTAAAAGTGAATTCTTTTTAAGCATTCTCAGTATCCCGCCAAAAAGTGTGAATAAGTGAGCAAAAAACTAATTCACTTTAAAGCTTCAAATAAGTAAAAAGGTTGAATTTAACTAGTAGTTATTTGAAATTGTGACCAAATTGAGTAATTAGGACTATTCATAACAAGGTGTTTACTTGTACATTAAAAGGTTCTATGACATTTTTAAAGTAAGTTTTTAAATGCTTCTATGTTAATTTAGAGTTAGTGTCTTGCTTCTTTATCAATAATGGGTATGAAAATATTTGAAAGTTAACCAACTTTCTTATGTATATTCACTTTATGCAATAGGTTAAATTTTATGGATTAAGTTAAAGTTTGAAGGATTGTGGATTAAATTGAATTGATTTATGACCTAAAGCAAGTAGTTAAATACCTAGCAAATTGATGAACTTTGCAAATAAATTAATAGTAGAGAGTTTTAAATAATCTAATTGATTTGTTAAATCCTTTCTTAAAGTGGCCATTTATTCAAGTTAAGAGTGACAAAGTTGATTTGTTCGAGGGCAACCAAATGCTTAAGTATTAGAGAATTTGATAAGTGCTAACTAGAATATATTTTTAGTATGACTTTGAGAGCATTTTGCTTGTATATTGATGGTTTTTATAGGATTTGGTACTCAATTATAGCTCCTTAAATGAAGAAGGAATGAATTCAAGTAAACTTGAGTTAAGCTAGAGCAATTTTAAGCATAATTTTAGATGAAAGATTTGGATCACGGTTCAAAATATGTTTAATTCATGTTTGATGCCAAGCAGAGTAGGTCTAATATAAATTTGTTTAAGAGATCCATGTTAGTAGTAATTTTAATGAAGTTCGAGGATTTTTACATAATGACACACTTTAGGTAATATGGGTCTAACATAAATCCATGTTTTTTAAAAAAATAAAAGGAATTGTATTAATAATAGCAAAAGCTAAAGAACAACACCACAATAACTCTCTTAATCTATCTACACCTTAGAAAATTTAGGATTACAAGAGTATACTACATTTGTTAGATGAAATTACAACATCTAAGTGTTCTTTATATTAAGAATGAGTGAATTTTGCTTGTTGTTTGCAATCAAAGCTGCTCAGATCCAATTGATAATCTTTTCTGCCACCTAATATGTTTCTTCTTCAATTCCTTTATACAATTTCCTATTTCTTTCCTTCCATATGGAGTAGATGGTGGTAGTAAAAGATGTTCTAATGAGCATCCCATTATGCTTTTCTTGTTTAGTGCTGTCAATGATCATGTTTAGGGTTTCTCTCTAATCAAATGTGTAATAAGGAACCAATAATGAGTGCAGAATTATGTTCCAAATTGTTTTTGTGTACCTGGAACAAAAAAAAAGATGATTCATACTCTCTTCAGCTTATTTAGAGAGGACACAAATGGGATCATATACCCGCAAACCATCTATCCTTGGTTCTAAGTCTAACCTTGATTACTAACTAAGAGAAAACTGAGGCTTTTGGGTTTAGAGATTGCTTCCATAGAATTTCATACCAAGGAACTTTTTCAACATTGCTTGCAATTATCTTGTGACAGGAGCTATTAGTGAAAGTTCCTCTTGAATTAGGAGACCAAAAGATGTTATCCTCCCCATGTGCCTCAAGGATTTGAGGTAAGTAGTCAGCAAGTAGGGAGAATCCTCTGAAATTGTCAAACCAATGGGTCCATATTAATGGTATTATTTCAAATTTCTATGGTTTCTGAAGAATAAGAGATGGAGATTGTTATGAGACAGACATACATAAAATGAGAGGAAAGGAGACAAATTAGAGTATGTGTAGAGAAAAAGGAGCAACTTTAAAGCGAAATAAAGGGATTTCCACTAAAGATTTAATTGGAGAACTTTAAGATTTAACAAGATCCATGAGAATGAGTTCCTTTATTTAGATTATTTATTGATTTCTTTATCTTATCTAGAAGAGATGAACCTTATTACTATCTTTTTGGATTGATTCTTTAATTTAATGGAAGAGCTAAGTTTTCTTGTAAATTAGTCATGATTACTTCTTGTGTTTAAATTGAAATTTGCTAGCATTTTAATTTTCTTTTATATTTCATATATCAAGATTAAGAAATATATGTATAAATAGATCATAGTATGAATAGTAAGAGTTGCATGGAATCCTAAAGAAATGACCTTATAAATCTTTTAGGTTAGAATAATCTAATAAAGAAATTCAAAGAACAAGTAAATGAATTCTAAAAGTTTCAATTAAAAGGAGATTTCAATCAATTAATTTAATGTATGAGTTGTATTTTTTAAGAAAGAATATGGTTATAATCTTAGAATTTCTATTGATCTAAGAAACTAGGGTTAAGAACTGAATCAAATTAAATTTAAGCGTAGAAAGATTTTAAGGAAGTCTACATCTGGATCTTGTTTATCAATTAATTACTTTATTCTTACTTATTGCTTTTGTTTTTTTTTATTTTAGACTAGTAATCTCAATTCATTTAATTATTCCTTTTAATTCAATCATTCATTTTGTTAGATTAAATAATTAAAAGATAATTATTATTAGTACTCGTAGTCCTCCTAAAAATGATACTCGTAGTCACTAAACTATTCTATAAGAACGGTAAATGCTAATATCTAGTTGAAGTTTAGTTATTTTTGGATCATAAACAACATCAAGCTAGATCATCGAATCTTCTTAAAAAGTTTGAAACCCAGAATACTTAAAATTCTCTCCATTTATATGTAAAAATAAATGCAGACATATAAAAAATAAAATAATAACTTTAGATCAAAACAAAGGTTCTTGAAATTTTAAAGACTATACATTAGAAATGATAGTTACATAAGTAAAATGTATTGCATTTTTATCAGTAAAGCACTTGTGACCTCAGTATTTAGTGATTAGAGTTGGTACATGAACAACATTGTTAAAGCTGTACAAATTAACTATTACAATCCAAGCATAGGTCTTTTATGCAATCACCATATAATTAGATTTTTTGAATAATGTGAGTTTGTTTATTCATGATAAATTATAAAAGTTTCCAACTACTCTAAACACAAATTCAAGAAATGAGGCATTGTTCCATTAAAAGCCAAGGATTTTATATGTGAGAAATCAAGACACGTATCTTATAAAGAAGACCAAAAACTACTATTAAACTTCTTAAAAAGAATACTTCCTCTCTCTCCCCCTTCCTCCATACTCTATAAATTAAGGATAAATATAGTACTTTACCAATATTAACTTTTTAAAAAATTGATAGATTTTTTTTTTGCATATAAAAGTAAATTTACATAGTAGGTTGATCAAGCTACTGAAACTTTTTAAGAAACAAATCATGTATAGGAACAAGGGAATAGTACTAATCAGATTGAGCTAATTATTTTAATGATTCCTTTAAAAAATGCATTACTTGTCTAAATTGAAAACTTCATGATTCCAATATGGAAATGTTTAGTAATTTTTTTCTATCATAACACCATTTCAATGGCAAACATGACCTACTTTTTAAAAAGTTAGTCCTTATATTTTCTAAATTTTTATTTTTACCTAGTATTAACTCGTTTTTACTGTACCAATTAGTAATAGCTAAAAAGGTCAGTTTAAATATAATTGATACAATAACCTATTTTTTTAGTTTCATTTTCTAACTAGTATAGTAGGTATCAACTAGAACAATGTAGAAAATATGATTACTATGATGTTCATATGTCACTTCTAGAAAATACGATTACTATGATGTTCATATATATATATAATGGCAACTTTATATGAAGGATATGGACGTCACATCCATTTCAATTTTTGTTTGCGTTCAGTAAACGTTATACATGTTCATAAGAAGATAAAGATTGATTAAACAACATTTCATATCAATTAATAAAGGTTTCAATCATATTTCAATATAAATTAGTACACTTGTCATTACTTGATAGTGAATACACTAAATCCTTCTATGATAGCAATCTATAACCATCTTCTTACATTCACAATTACTTATGTAACAATGACAACAAATCCTACAATAATATTTACTAATATCAACTTTAATTTTTTTTCTCTTTAAAAACAAAGTAATGCTCCCCTTCATGATCTCAAATTCCCCTCAATCTCTATAATTGTTTTTAGTGACAAATTCTAGATTATATTTTGCTCAAGATGATACTTTAATAGCCTTTGTTTCATTATCTTTCGTTAAAACATATATTTATTTCCTTAATTTGTGAATCACATCAAATTTCTCATTATACTATGTAAAGAAACTAAATTTTCAAACTTGCAAAGAAAGTAATCCACATTTGTTAATGATATAAATTACTTCCATTTATATTTGAATGTTAATTAATATGAAAGTGCTCAATTAGGTAAATAAGGGCAACCAAAAAATCTGTTTCTGGGGTTATGGTTATACCATGAAGTCTTCAGTTGAGTATTTAACTCTTAATAGTATATATCACTTCATAAATTTTTGTGGATGTTGCCCCAGGTGATGGTGTAGAATCCATGTGCAAATTGTCGTATTAAAACTAATAGTTATAAAACAAATAAGCTAATTCATACATAAACATAATCTATTGTAATGATATAAGGCTTTATAGTCATTAACACCAAATGAAAATGAAGTTATATGTGAGATTAGTGTATCATCCTATTAGTGTCTAAGTTCAAACAAATATGAAAGTTTTCTCTCTCACATTCCATGTCACCATAAGAAGATAAAGGTTTTAATAGTTAGTAACCAGATTATACTCAAATGTAAAAACTCATGCAACACTCAACCTAATTCTCACTTAATTTTAAGCCACAAACACATATTGAAAGAAGTGTGGATTTGACGAAAGAAGTCCAAGAGGAAGGGCAAGCATAAGTTTCTTATAGCATTGGGGAGCTAGATGAAAAAAAATTAAGTTAAAGCTATCATGAAATCATAATAGAGAATAATAAATTTAAGGATTTGTGTATTCAAATCCTAAATCTCCAAATTAAGGATTTCTATCAAGATTGCAACTTAGAATGCCAACATGACATTGGTGAGCCCCTTAATTTCAAAAAAGTCACATCCTTTGATAGAAATTTAATAAAAATTTAGGCTTTATCATTCTCCTATCCAAATAGTATAATTTTTAAAATATTATAAACTTTTTTTAACATTAAGAAACATTAAGATTTAAATAAAATTTTGGTACAAATATTAAAGGACAAAGCATACCCTTTTCCTAATCTAAAACCATAAAAACATTGAATTATGAGCATTTTTATATATTAAACAACTTAAATTTTTACCTAAAAATAAAATTAGAACTCATATCTCAATTTAAAATTTTAAAGCATCATATTACAATTTAATTCTTATATATTCTTTTTTTGTGTGTTGTGTGTGTGTGTGTGTGTGTCTTTTTATTATTCTTAATGGATGCTAGAATTTATTAATATCATTTTAGAGATCAAATGATACATATGAAAAATTACTGACATATCTTAATGTAATAACATAAAAGGTTAATTACAAAAAAATCTCAATATTTGTTCAATTTTGCAATTATAGTCCAAACTTAAAAAAGTGGCAATTAAATATTTAAACTTTCATTTTTTCAATTATAGCTCGATATTAGTGTCTCTATTAAGTTTACTGACATGGCTTGCCACATATTTCAAAAACCTTAAAGACTTATACACGTCAGATTTAATTAAACTAACAAATTAACATAACTAAGCCACGTCGTTTTGTGACTGTTCCCTGTTCCTCTCCATTATTCCCGTTGTGTATATCGCCATCATCCTCCCGGAGCTTCATCGTGATACCCCTTTAGCTCATCAACCATGATCAAGTCCTAATCTGTATCATAAACTTCTATAGAAAACCTTTGAAAAGCAAGTGGGCACTTTGAGAACCTCGAATCAATCACCACCTTGCACTCCTCTACATCGCCTTTTTTCATGAGCATATCGGCTTAGTGTACTTTGGTGTTATATGTCATGTGATAGGACTCTAAAGTTAGGAGCTTTTCTTTTATCTAATTAATCCAACTCGTCTTCATCGAGGAATATTGTTCTTCCACTGTGATGCAAAGATGCCCACATCAAACTATCAGGGCCTAAGCCAAAGATTAGGAAGTTGCAAGGGGATTTTTTCTCTAGAACTTAGAGTCTGACTAATATTTCTTTGAGGGTCTATTACAGGGTGATGTTCGTTGTTGTATAGTGGACAAGAGCGTGAGCCAGAGAAGGTGGAGTGCATGTTGGTGTTGAAGGAAGTGAGGAACATGAGATTGTTAATGATGAGGATTATGGTCGAAGACTGGTGGTTTGATTTAGGAATTTCCAAAACGTATAGTTTAGTATGTTTAATCAGTTAGTTTAATTAAACGATGTAGTTTATTTAAACTTAATTAGTTAGTTTAATTAAGTCTGATGTGTATAATGTTTAGAGTTTATGGAACACAAGGTGAGTCATGTCAGTAAACTTAACGGAGATACTAACGTCAGGCTAAAATTGAAAAAAATTAAAAATTTAAGTATTTAATTGTCACTTTTTTTGTTCAGGCTATGCTTGTAAAATTGTGCAAAGTTAAAGATTTTTTTGTAACTAACCCTAACGTAAATCATTGAATTATGAACCTTTTTTTATATGTCAAAATTTTAATTTAAGGGGAGAAGTGGTTTGTAAAGGAAAAAAAAGTTACATCTCATCTTTACATATAAATCTTCTTTTTTCTTTTTCTATTCCATGTGGGAATTACACATTTAATAAGAATTTTGTATTCCAAATCCTTTATAATGTAATCAATTACGTATAATACATTGTTTATTTTCTCAAATCTTAATTTTCTCAAATCTTAATTACGTAATCCAATCTATAGATCCGATGGTCATGAATATATGTTGTGGTCCTTTTTATTTTTCTGGACTTGATAATGAGTAATTTACTAGAGTATAAGCAGACTTGGAGAAACAAAGTAACTCTTTTTGTTTTCTTTTTTGGATGAACATGTGGGAATTAAACATGTAACAGAAATCAGAATGCATGCATTTTTCTTGTTGACCAACTTTTTATTTATAAAAATATATAGAAATAAAATAGACAAAAATATGTTGAGAATCATTCCAGTAACCATATATGCAAAGTTATGCGGCAGCATTTATGTAGCTTAACTTAATAGAAGCAGGTAAGCTAGTACCTCAGTGTCATATCCATGAGAAATCTTTTAGGACAAGATAACAAATGCCTTGTTGTTGACCCGATCTCGAAGTCGGACCCCAACCGAAAAAAAGACGGAAAACAAAAAACAAAAAAATGCGAATCATTACGAATCGATCGGAGATCGGATAACAAAGGCGAAAACAAAATCGAATGCAAATCGCGGTAGCGA
>JAOTAZ010000009.1:7910420-7925271 GCA_025629785.1 Erythroxylum oxycarpum | reverse complement strand
CTCAGTGATATTCCATAAAGCAGCTGCTTCATGAAAGTAGAAAATGATCAATGATCTGCATTGACATTTTATTTTTCTAATTTTGACATTCCTTGTGGCAATGAATGCCAACAAGTACTACAAGTAGCGATTATTCTGCCTCAATCCCAACCCCCAAGAATCAAGTACTACAAGTAGTGATAATTCTACCTCAATTCCAACCCCCAAGAATCAATCTTTTTCGTGAACTTTTAACTCCACCTGAATCAGCTACAACCTCCCGAGGCAAACCCAACTCTGCCTCTCCCGCCGTCGTATACCACTTCCAATGTCTTCTGTTGCACATTTCCAAAAATGGCCACGTCTGTCGAGTCACTGTTTCCGGCGAATGCCAGACATACCTGCGACGGTTTATTGGCGTATAAAATCCCAGTAATATCCACCTCAACTTCTCCACCGAACAAAAAACTAATCTTTGGCACCGTCACTGCATTATAGTTGCTGAAGTCATAGCAAGTATCCAGTATTGAAAGAGCCGGGGCTGTTGGGTACTTAGACATGGCGTTTCGAAAGGCAGATCGCAGAGCAGAGTAAGCAGCCGGTGGCAGGCGGGTGATGACGGTGCCAGAATCGATAATTGCCCCAGCCGTGGAAAACACTGATGAGGCAATAGAGAGTTTGCGGCTGGCAACTCTGATTCCTGTGAATTCCAAGCCGTAGAAGGAGGTTCCAGCGGATATGGTTGACAATGGAGTGAATTTAAGGGAAGATGACTGTGAGCCACCAAAGGTGAGGAAGCCAGTGGAGCTTGATGAAGATGGTAGGCAGTAGGAGAAGAGTTTGCTGTACTTTTGAGCTGTTTGTGAGACGACAGAGAGTTTATCACGTCCTAAACCAAGTAAACCGGCGGCTCCGCCAAAAAGACCTTGGTTGTTCTGGCCGCAGCCAAAGTAGATGTCGAATGAGTCGGTGGATGTTAAGGTTAGCCTTTCTTTGCCAAAGAATCCGACAGAGAAAGACGAGTCGCCGTATTGAATGGCGTAGACACACGTTGAGGATGAGCAACCAGGTGTGTTTCCTGCAAAAAAGACAAAAATTCACTCATGAGGTTTTAGATTAGAAAATGAAACATTCATATCTATTACCTGTTGCCGAGGTGAGTGAGTTACAGAGTGAATTGGAACAAGAAACGTTGGAATACGATGTTGACTGAGAGGGACTAAAAATGGGGTCTTGTTGCTGATAGCAAGACCTTACACATGGCTCGCATTGAGTCCATGTAAGGTCGCTTCCTGTGTCGAGTATAAGCGAGAGGTCCTTCTTGGGGGTTCCAAGTCCGACTGTGACTATATAATTTCCCGAGCCAACTTTGCTGCCATCAAACGCCGGCAGAGTGGCTGCATCAGTCTCCTTCAGGTGGTTGCTTCCGGAGAGTTTGGAGTGGATAGAATTCACTCGGACCTGATCCCGCCGGAGGACGTCAGCGTGATCGGGTAATGTTGTATTAGTGTTTTGGAGATGATTGCATGGCCCGTACTTATGTACCAATTTCAGGTACGACTTGCCCTTCAATTCTGAATCGATGAAGCTAATAAGTTATGAAAATTGTAATTCCTTAAATAGAAGTTATGTAATAAAAGAAGTTATATGCTGTTCTTAACCACACCATAATTTGCATTATTGTTCAGCGTACTTGAACTTCACATAATTAAGTGATTTCATCATTGGAATGTTTTGCCCTTTTTAACCACTTACTCCAACTAGCTCGGAGTTGGCTGCTTTTAGCTTTCTTTCTCATACTCGAGTCTAAAAGCAACAGAACAGACTGAATCAAGAATAGCATGACAGAAGGAAACATCTGTTGAGGATAATAATTACAAATTTTTCTGCTTTAAACATATGAAATCTACATTCAAAATTGAAAGTTTAATAAAAAATGAAAACTTTAAACCTCTTCTTAGATCTAGACCTTGAGAAGTAGAGTTGCAAGAAGTTGCAGCAAATAGAGATTTGATTTGGATAACATGGTTATCCTGAGGATGGTGATCTTCTGCAATTTGTCTGGCTTGAAAGCCACAGCTCTTCTGTGCAGGGAAGAGAAGAAACAAACAGAGAATTAGATAAGGATAGCTGAAGGGGAAAAAGGTGGAGGTAGTAGTAGCGGTAGTAATGAAAGAGGCCATATGTTTGGTTAGCCTGTGGGTAAGTTTGAAGTTTTAGGCTTCATTTTTATAGGTAGGCTCAGGAATGGGATTGTATCTTCAGTATCAAATACTACTTAATTCTTTCACGTCACCACTTGTAACCAACCACACAAACAATTACAAAACATCTTTTATGTATTGGCTTCCAAGTTTCAGAGATGCAACCAAAGGGATATCATATTTCACCTAATTGTCTTCTGCACCATATTTAGACGGTATTCCAAACTAATAAAGGGATCATTAATAGAAGTGCACATAAGCTCTTACCGTCATTTGTTGTGTTGTATTACTAAAGTGACACTCAAACTAGCTCTAAGACTAACTAGTACATATTGAAGTTAAGTAGTTGCGTATACCAAAAATCATTACCAACTTCGGATGACTAGCATAATATAATAAAAATGTCGTACTTGAAAATTAAACAACAAATAGTATAGTAAGCAGATGATGATATGGACTATTTCCAGGCTTTTTTCATTTCTGAATCTGACAAGCAAAGTGTGTTTGTTAATGACACATCCTTTGGTTCTTGTTTTTCATATGTAACATATACAGCCTAAGATTTATGAAACCTAATAAAATGAAAGATAAGTTAGTAAGATGTGTTCGGTTAAATGTTATATATCATTTGAAATTTGGCAGATTTGAAGTGCCTGGAGTGATTATTGAACCTATGATTCATTCATGACAGAGATTGAAAGAATTTTCTATACCAAGATTTTGCTTCTTCACACGTACCAACATACTAATAATGGTGGTTCTAATTCAACAGTAACTCTAATCAAGACTAAATATGATAACCCAAATTATCCTCATTTTACGATCTGCAGAAAATTAAGTACAGCAAAAGACCAAACATTACAAAGGTGAAGAGGAAAATGAGACCTATCCTTCTGACAAAATAAATAAACTAATTAGAAGTCCAAAAAGGGAAACTCCAGCTCCCTCCCACAGCGGAATGTCAGTATTGACAGAGAAGCTAAGCTTTTCTTCCTTGTATATCTCAGAAATTCTCTGATGACTATGTCCAGCTACGAAGCATATTCAAAAGACACCTCCTCAGAAACGTCTACAACCTCTTCAACCTCCACCTCTTTAGCTTCATATTCCTCTTCTTCATCACTGGCTTCTCCATCTCTTAATTTCTGTCTTTCCAGTTTTTCTTCCCCGTGCAACCGCTTCCACTCACTTATCCACTTCTCCCACTCATCCTTCATTGCCCTCCTCTTTTCACGATCCTGCTCACTCAATTGCAACGATACATCTTGGTCTTCTGCTTCATATTTCTTGCTGTACTTCTTCAAATTCTTTGCAATCTCTTCCTCCTTTTCTGGACTTAAGAAAGATGGTGGTCTTGGTCGCCACAAAAACTGTTATTTAAGATACAAGCCAGCAAATAAGCAAATGCTCATCATGAAGCATTTGACACAATTATCATGGTTGGTCAATGTAAATTGATATGCTAAGAGACTAAAGGAATATTTGTAAGGACATTGAACATCCAGAACAAATTATGAAACAACATCAGACTTCATTTTCACTAAGATTAACAATTTAATTGATGATCTGCTGAAGTTACCACAAAAAATCATAAAATCGATATCTAACATTCCCAGCAAGCTGTAGAAAATGCAAATAACAAGCTACAATGGAGATTGGACCTTCAAAGGAATAATGAACGGTCTTACCTGGAAGAAATGATCCTTTAGAATCCGATAAAGTAGTTTGCCATTAAAAGACCATACGTTAAAACCATTCTCCATTTCGTGATGAACAGAAGTCACTGATGTGACAACATACCTACAAACAAGCCATGTACCAAAAACAAGTAGAACATAATAAAAGTCTCATTGAAACAAGTGATGACGTATAAAAAAGCTAGATATTCTTTGTATCAGATATTACCTCCCAGTAGGATCCCATTCAATATCTGTTGCCATAAAATGCTCTGCCGTTGCCATTGTTTCAAGTTCATCCACATTGTAAAATTCCAATTGTCCATTCAAACCCTTTAATCCTGCAAGGATTATGTAGTGGCCAGCAGGCGACCAGAAAAGAGCATTTGCCTGTTTGCCTTTCAAAGTAGCGAGCTTGGAAACCCGACCACTATTATGAGCAGTCTTCATCGAGTAAAAGCTTACATCTGGCCTTGGGCTATCGCCATGAATAATAGCAAATCTGTGACCCTTTGGCTCCCAAGCAAAGGCAATGATCTTGTCATTCTTATTGTCAAGCTCCAATACCTCAATGGGTATATCTCGCTCTTTTATTCGGAAGAGCTCAAAGCCTGTGTATGTACTTTTCTTTGTTTTAGTATAGCGATCAACCTTTACGGCAAGATAGTCTCCATTGCTTTGCCAGTACATTTTGCAGTCACTAACACTAAAAAGATTCTTCTGTCTCAATTCTTCTTTGCTGGGAATTTGTAAGAGACTGACCTATATTTCATAATTTCATACTATGAAACAAACTAGTAACTGCAAACTATGAACAACTACCTACTGTAAGAATTAAGTGCTCACCCTAGCAGGCTGGTTTCCACTACCAAGTTCAGGGACAAAGAGAGCAAGAATGGGATCAGTAGGTGACCAACTGAAGTCCATAACACTTTCAACCTTCAATGATTTCTTATCAATTAGACTGAAAGTTTCAGTTTCATAGACAGAAATCATGTTCTTCCCAAGTTTGGCAAAATACTTGTCTTCTTTTCCGCCACTCCACCTGAAAAGAAAATTTTAATTAAAGAAGAGGAATATCAGGAAGGTAAATATTGAATTATTTCTCTCGTGAAGAATATGTTCTTATTTTTTGAGTGTTCCATCATCTAGGTGGGGATAAAAGGATGAATATGTAGACAATCAAATGATCTTTAGGATGTTGTCCATGGGTACATAAAAATAAATAAATAAATAACCTGAAAATGGGCCAAGACACCCCTGTAACACCACCAGCCCCTCCAATTGCAAAATCATCAGCACTTCCCTTGAAATCTCTCATGACTTTTCCACTTCTCACATCAAAAATGTTTATCACAATTCTCTAAACAACAAAAGAAATTAGCAGTGGCCCATTGAAGTGCAGAAAAACACAAGGTCAAATAAATCTTACATTTGCATCACGAGGATTACTCGGTTCATGGCTGCTGTAGGTCACTAAATATTTCTCACCCGGAGAAAAATCAATAAGTTTAACCTGCAGTGGATATCACTTTGAGTTCAAGATCACCAAGAAAAAATACAGTCCGGATAAGCATTGAGCCAAAATCCAGAAGAACCTGGGGATGAGCATATCGCATCAACCGATCAAAGGAAGATGCACCACCCCAAACAGCAGCACCCTGCCTGTGAACTGTTGCAAGGTAAGTCCCAAGAGGTGACCACTGCACAAAGCTCTCAGTCCAAAACTGCAAAAGAGTGCATGTAGGAGCCTTCATCATCATGTGTAAAATGGAAGATTTGACAACACAAATATTATTTCCAGAGCGCAGAATTTCACGTAAAATTCAAGCATCTCACATCTCTCCCCCAATGTGCCCAGTAATGAACTAGATTGATGACAAAAGGATCAACCCAGAACAAAAATACAAACTAGGATTTCACATGATAAAGAAGACTCACAGCCCGTTTGTAAACAAGATCAGGCTTCAACTGTCTTGCATCATTCCAGAAAACCTCAGTATCTGAACCAGCACGAATGACAAACTGGTCCCTAGCTTTTTCATCAGTCAGCCATCGTTGAAGATTTTCCTATAAGGCAACACATATCAGTATGAATAATGCATACATACAGATCCTAAGTAGTTGCTCAAAGAGTAAAATGTACGGAAGATAACAAAGCAACAAGGCTCTGGAACTCGAGAAAATTATAATAAGATCTGTCCAGTTGTATATTAGCTTTATCCCATTTTAGGAAAGCCGATTTATTGATATTTTAAAGATTGTAGAATCCCAGCTGACTGCCTTCTTTTCCTAGGAATTTGGAATCCTAGGAGATTGTTTTCCTTTCCTAGGAGATTGATTCATATTCTTAGAGTTTTTTCTTATTTTTCTTCTTACTCTAAGGTATATATAAACATATAATCCTAAATCATTTTAGTAAGAAGACAATTCACTTTCCCTTCTATTTTCTGACATGGTATCAGAACCCTAGGGTTTTTTTTCTTGGGACTTCTTTCCTTGGAGGCAATTTGGTATCTTGGCGGAGCAAGAAACAAAATATTGTCATCAACAAAATCAAAGTTTTGAGCTATTTCTCAAAGCTTGTGCAAGTTGTTATGGTTAAATACTATTCTAGATGACTTGAAAGTTAAGCGGGAAGGTCCTAAGAAGCTCTATTGTGACGTCGAAACAGCCATCAATATTGCTCACAACCCTATTCAACATGACAAGACAAAGCACATTAAGATTGATAGACATTTCATCGAAGAGAAATTGGATGAAGGCGCTTGTATGCATGTCATATGTTTCATCAGGGAAACCAATAAGCTAATCTTCTAACAAAGGGGTTATAGTTCAAGTTTTCACAATATTATTTCCAAGCTGGGAATTGAAGACATCTATTCCTCAGCTTGAGAGGGAGTGTCGAGTTGTATATTAATTTATACCATTTTAAGAAAGTCAATTTCTTGATATTCTAGAGATAATTGAATTCTAGGAGATTGTCTTCTCTTCCTAGGAATCATTTTCCTTCCTAAGAGAGTGTTTGATTTATATTCTTAGAGATTTTTTTTTCCTTACTCTAAGGTGTATATAACGTGAAATGCTAAATCATTTTAGTAAGAAGACAATTCATTTTCCCTTCTATTTTATACAAAATTACACATAAATATACTAGTTTCCAAAACAATATATGGATTTATCAAAAAACAAAAAAGGAACAGCCACAAACACCAAGAACATTAATTAAGCTAGTTACCCCAGGGGCATAAGGTTTAATCTCAGGAGGAGCCCACTTATCTGGAACCCTCATAAACCTATCAAAGTCATCGAACATGTTGACAACAAATATGTGTGACCTGTCCAACTTGTACCCATTTGTCTTCTCCTTAGCTTGCTCAGCTTCCTGTGATGATAAACAAAGTATCATTCTATAAACCACTTCAACATGGATAAGAAATCATGCTTGTTCTCTAGATAATCAAGTGTAGACACTACTCAAATATTCTGGTGATTCAAGGGGAAAAATAAAAGATGAGTGATAGCTTTTAGCTAGAGTATCATCTAATGTCACTCTGATGGCACAACAGAATGTCATTCAAAAATGCAACTGAATCTCATAGTTACTACCGTAGTGATACAAGAAACTGATTTTTGTGAAAGAAAGACAGCGTATAAAATAAAAAGCAATTATTTTGTCTAAACATAAACCATTGCCTTACACATTAGAATGAGAGCTAGAAATTGGCTGTTTAGATTCCTCCAGGGTTGGGGACAGTTACCTGAGTGGTATTGAACTCGATGAAACAATAACCTAAAGTTTTCTCGGTTTCAGGATCAACCGGCATCCAGAGACCATCCTCCTTTATTACACCCATCTGATTATAAATTTTGCGAATAACACCTTCCAGTTTCTCAAATTTTTCTCTTGTAACAATTGGTATATGATCGACAACAATAATGTTACCAAAACCAGTGTCGAAATCCAACTGCTCCTCTTGATAAACATCTTCATCGTCACTGCAAAAACCCAAAACATATGTCATGCGAACCAAAACATCAGAGGGTCACAAATCCATAACCAAAAACACTTGGAACTAGAGTAGATTAAATTAGACTTAGTTCTCCTCGGAAAACAGATGATTGAGTAAGATATATATGAATTTACCTAATAATACCGAAATCTTCACCGGGAGGGAGTTGAATAGAGTCAAGATCGAGATTAGCAAGATCGATTCCAGCAACGGCTGCCCTGGCCTCGATATCTCTCATAGTCATAACGTCTCCCATGAGCAAAAGTTGGCTTCTAGAGGAAATTGTCTAATTCAAGTTGCCGAATGGGAGAAGATTTTTGTCTCTGCAATGCAAAGTTCCCAACCAACATAAGCAAGCAATATATACGTACAAAATGTAAGCTGATATACTTTAGAATTCCCAGTTTACAAATAGCCTACGCAACAAACAGACGTTAAACTTTATTCAAAGACAGAAGAGTAGACCTAAAACAGATCATTGATATCAAACACACATCCATCTTTGAATTGTTGCCACCAAAAAGACGAACATTACCATGAACAAAAGAACAAATGATATGAACTTTTGCCTTTTTCATCGCTAGCCAACCATGAGGCTGATACTAAAAACACTTTATGCATCCTAGATTTGGAATGCCAGTTGCAAATATCAACCATTAGTAATTTGGTGAAAGCAAGGTCTTCACTATCGTAACTCTTTAATTCTAGTTCAAACCATTTATGGAAGGAGCAGGCATAGATTCTAGTTGTAATTTGCTTTACATCGTAAATAATCCAAGACGGTATTCTAATGTTATGGGTCCCAGTCAAAACCAAAAAAAAGAAATAGAGTTTGAGAGTAAGATAATTTCTATTTGATTTTTTGTACCCCTGCTGCCGATACAAGTAGAAATAAATTGCAACAACTTTGCCCTACTCTTAAGGCCACTAACGACACTTTGCTCCACAAATCAGATAACAAGTTGACCTTTTCTTTAACAATAAAACAAAAAAAAACACATGCAAAAACAAACAAACTTAGCAGCAGCAGTGCACACTTTCTGCAGCAATAAAGGTCCATGTTCTGCAGCAACAAAAGGCCACGTTGCACTTCATCAACCCAGATATTTTTTATTCTGGATAGGCACCCTTTTAGACCTACGTGGCTTATCATTGCACCCCTCTTTTAGAGGAACCTTGTCCTCAAGGTTCAAATTGAGAAACCTGTCGGCAAGTTCTTCAGTATTTTCCCAAGTTGCCTCTTCGGTTGGTAAATGTTTCCACTGAACAAGACTTTCCTGCACAAGGCGTGAGCCTTTCTTAACCCATCTTGTATCTAGTATTTCCTTTGGCGCCAAAAGAATGTCGCCATCATCTGTTAATAGCGGCAATTTCGTTGGCACAGGAACTGTACCACCACGTGTTTCTTAAGCAGCGAGACATGGAAAACCGGATGGATTTTGTAGGCTAACTTTCCAAGTTTAGCTTCAATCGGAAAAGGCCCATAGTAACGACTGGTTAATTTCTGGTGAGCTCTCCTGTACACAGAGTGTTGGCGATAAGGTTGCAATTTAAGATAAACTAGATCACCCACCTGATATTCAACATCTTTCCGTTTTGAATCAGCTAGTTGCTTCATTCGATTGGCCGAACGAGACAGGTTGGTCTTGAGCTGCTGCAGAATTTCATCTCTTGTGGCTAAAGTTCGATCCACCTCATGAATAAGAGAGTGACCCATGTCGCACCGTGGTATCGTCGGTGGGGGTCAGCCATATAATGTTAAAAAAGGAGTCATCCCAATAGAAATATGATAAGAGGTATTATACCAGAATTCTGCCCAGGGAAGATAAGAATTCCATTTACGGGGTTGTTGAGATGCAAAACAACGGAGATATTGTTCAAGACATCTGTTTATTACTTCAGATTGGCCGTCAGTCTCAGGATGATAAGAGGAGCTCATGTTGAGTTTAGTTCTCGACATCTTAAAAAATTCACGTCAGAAATGGCTAATAAAAATTGGATCGCGGTCACTGATTATAGACTTGGGCATTCCATAAAGTTTAACAACAGTGTCCACAAATTTTTCAGCAACCAATTTGGCAGTATAAGGATGTGACAAAGCCAAGAAATGGGCATATTTGCTAAGTCGATCAACCACCACAAGAATAGAGTTTTTGCCGTTAGACAATGGGAGTCCTTCAATGAAATCCATAGCTATATCGTCCCAAACTAGGTGAGGAATGGGCAATGGTTGGAGAAGACCCGCCGGCGACGTAATTGATGCCTTATTTTGTTGGCAAATAGCGTATGAAGCAACATGTTGCTGGATCATTTTGTGCATTGATGGCCAGTAGAACTGCTGGGCAACTCGTTTGTATGTGCACAAAACACCAGAATGTCCCCCACAAGGTGAATCATGAAATTCATGTAAGAGCTGAGAAGTTAAATTAGAATTGGGTGGAATTACAACACGGTTCTTGTAATGAATTAAACCATTTCTCCACAAGTATTGTTTTCCAGGATTCTCTGTTTCCAATTTGCCAATGCGAAGCATATAAGGATGAGTTGTAGCCGCAGCCCTTATATCATCCCAGAAAGACGTTTGTGAAGTAAAGAGAGTGTGAAGGCTGGGGTTGCCAAGAACTTGTGACAAGGCATCTGCTACTGAATTTTCCCGACCCGGCTTGTAGATGATTTCATAATCATATCCTAGCAATTTGGAAACCCAGTTCTGCTGCTCCGGAGTGACAATTCGTTGCTCCATCAAGTACTTTAGATTGCGTTGGTCAGTTTGAATGTAAAACTTACAACCTAGTAAAATATGGCCGCCATATGCGAATAGCTTGGATAATTGTCAGCATCTCTTTGGCATATGTTGACCATGACTGCTTTGAAATCCCCAGAGCTCGACTAATAAATGCTATAGGTTTGTCTTGTTGAGTTAAGATAGCACCAATGCCATTATTGGAAGCATCTGTTGTAATGACAAAAGAATCATTGAAATTAGGCACAGCAAGGGTTGGGGTAGTAGTCATTGCTTGTTTCAAGGCGAAGAATGATTCTTCTGCTCCATCTGACCAAACAAATTTTCCTTTTTTTTTAGCAAGTTGGTTAGTGGCCGAGCAATCACTCCGTAGTTACAAACAAATTTTCTACAATAACCTGTGAGACCTAAAAACCCACGTAATTCAAAGACATTAGTAGGTCTAGGCCATTCAAGCATTGCCCGAATTTTTCCTTGATCCACCATAACACCTTCATGAGAAACAATATGACCCAAATACTCAATCTGTTCCTGGCCGAATGCACATTTACTGAGCTTGATGAAAAATTTGTGCTGCCTTAATATTTCAAAAGCCAATTTAACATGTTCAAGATGCATGTTCCAGCTGGGGCTATAAATTAAGACATCATCAAAAAACACTAGCACAAATTTACGCAAGTGAGGTCGAAATATGGAATTCATGATAGCTTGAAAAGTTGAGGGAGCATTACATAGCCCGAAGGGCATTACCAAATACTCATAGTGGCCATTATGTGTCCGAAAGGCCGTTTTATGTATGTCTTTAGGGTGAACCCGTACCTGATGAAATCCTGATCGAAGATCAAGTTTGGTAAAATAAACAACCCCATGGAGTTCGTCAAGCATGTCATCAACTGTGGGGATTGGAAATCTGTCCCTAACAGTTACAGTATTAAGAGCTCTATAATCAGTACAGAACCGCCAAGATCCATCTTTTTTTTTGACTAATAGAACAGGAGAAGAAAAAGGACTTGTGCTAGCCCGGATAAACCCCAGTTTTAACATGTCATGAACTTGTTTTTCAATTTCGACTTTTTGAAAGTAGGCATACCTATAGGGACGAACATTGACGGGGTCTGTTCCTTCTTTCAAGTTGATGTGGTGATTTATTTCCCTTTCCGGAGGAAGTTCGTTTGGGTGTTGGTAAATATCTGCAAATTGATGAAGCAAGCTTTGCATATCTTGATGGATTCCATCTGGCAATACGTCTTGTGGAGTTTGCAAACATATTGCAAAAATAGAGCTGCCATGTCTTAGTTCCCTTGTCATCTCCTTCAAGGAATAAGATTGTATTGGTTGGTTGTCGATCCCTTTTAGGTGATGATGCTGGCCATTCCACTGGAAGTCCATTGTCAGTTGCTTCCAATTGCAATTTACCGTTCCCAATTGCTCAAGCCAATGAATTCCTAACACCATATCTAAACCCATTATTGGTAAAGAATACAACGTAACAGTAAAGGGTATACCTTGTAGCAAAATTGGAACATTTTCAAATTTCTCTTTACAATGCAGGTGACCTCCATTAGCAACTTTCACATTAAATGGTTTTGTTGGGGCTGCTGGCAACTTGAGAAACCCAGCTATCTTTTCATTGATGAAGTTATGAGTTGAGCCGCTATCAATGAGAACAATTAGCTCAGAAGATCCAACCTTGGCCGAAATTCTCATGGTACGAGTTGTAGACCAACCCGAGAGGGCATGTAATGAGATTTCGGATCCGTCAACATCTGTATCATCATCATCCTCCTCTTCAGATTCAATTCCGCCATCAAGAAGAAGCAATTGTGGTTTTGAACATCTATGCCCAGGAGTGAATTTCTCATCACAATTGAAACAAAGCCCTTGTGCTCGACGTTTCTGCATCTCGTCCCATGTAAGACGCTTTATCGGAGCGGTTGCCTTATTCTTTGTCAGAAACGAAGTGCTTGATAGGTTATATGGGCGAATTGCTTTCTTTTGCCGAAGCAATTGCTCATCCTTCATACGGGCTAAGCTGATAGCTTCCTTTAATGACTTTGGTTTGAACATTCTAATGCCATCTGCGATCTCCGGCTTAAGTCCGCCCATGAATGTTCCCACTAAGGCTCTCTGGGTCCATCCCCGCACCCTATTTCCAAGTCGCTCAAATTCCCTTTGATAATCTCTCAAGGAGCCAATTTGACATATTTTAGATAGAGATTCATCAAAGTTTTCACAATCCATGGGGCCAAAGTGGGATCACAATTCTTCAACAAAAATTTCCCACGTATCCTCCTTCTCTTCTTCTTGGTAAGCTCGACGTAGCCATTTCCACCACTGGTTAGCTTCTCCTTCGAGGTGATAAGAAGCCAAAAACACCTTTAGTGAGGCTAAAGTTCCCTGATATTTAAAAAATTGATCCACTCGGGTGAACCATTCTGTGGGTTCGTCACCAGAATATTTAGGAAATTCAAGTTTCGCTAGCTTAGAAGAAAACGTTAGCCTCCCTCCATCTCGAAATTCTTCTCTGTTAGCACGAACCTGGCTGTTACGATCGCCCGTGCTGCTGGCTCCATCTCTGTTAGGAAGAGCAGTCTCAGAAAACTTTGATATTGTTATCTCTATCTGTTGCAGTTTATCAGCAATGCCCCTTTCCATCTAACCCACACTATCTTGAAGCTGTCCAAGCCCAACTTCAAGGGTTTCAATTCATTCATTGTTAGTTTCCATGGCTCTGATACCACTGATGGGTCCCAGTCAAAGCCAAAAAAAGAAATAGAGTTTGAGAGTAAGATAATTTCTATTTGATTTTTCGTACCCCTACTGCCGATACAAGTAGAAATAAATTGCCACAACTTTGTCCTACTCTTAAGGCCACTAACGACACTTTGCTCCACAAATCAGATAATAAATTGACCTTTTCTTTAACAATAAAAAAACAAAAACACATGCAAAAACAAACAAACTTAGCAGTAGCAGTGCACACGTTCTGCAGCAATAAAGATCCATGTTTTGCAGCAACAAAAGGCCACGTTGCACTTCATCAACCCAGATATTTTTTATTCTGGATAGGCACCCTTTTAGACCTATGTGGCTTATCAATATCAATGATCTGTTTTAGGTCTACTCTTCTGTCTTTGAATAAAGTTTAACGTCTGTTTGTTGCGTAGGCTATTTGTAAACTGGGAATTCTAAAGTATGCCAGCTTACATTTTGTACGTATATATTGCTTGCTTTATTGTTGGTTGGGAACTTTGCATTGCAGAGACATAAATCTTCTCCCATTCAGCAACTTGAATTAGACAATTTCCTCTCAAAGTGGTAAGTCCTTCTTTATCTTACCTTCATTTCAAAATATTTTTTGATTTCAAATTATCAGTCATGTAATGACCTATTGTGAGTAATGAAAATGGTATTATCTATGTTCAAAACCTACATTATCTATATTCTATTATTTTAACATAAAGATGGTTATTGCATGATAAAAACGAGGACACTATTTTATAATACATGTCAATCCTTTAAACACATTTTTTATGCATTTTCTGAAATAATGTAGAATTCTTGGATTGATCTTGTGAGAAGTAACTTGTGAGAAGAAACTTGTCCATTTTTTGGACTTCATACCCTGAGAAGCAAGCATTGTATACTTATTGCATTGTATAAATTATCTTATACACCAACTTTTACATCTACATGTGAACGATTTGGATTTTACATAGACATGAGTTTTATTAAGGGCTCATTGTTGACATTGGAGCAGTCGTCCAAACGACCAAATTCGTCCTACCGCCATTGAACCCACCAATGAACCCTCACCAATCCCGCTTCAACCGTCACGACCAACAATTGAACAACCAATTGTAGTTGCAACATTGGAGGAACAAATGGCATGTACTCGTGCATTTTTACTAATTGCACTTGGGGTCATTTTGGGCATGGTTATTAACGACATTATTAATAAATTTTAGGGCTTCAATGTAATTAAAGCCATGAATGATGTTTATTTAAATTATTATGTATTTGAATTTCTTGGTTGTCGAACTTATTTGAACTTATTATGTAATGTTGAGATGTTTTATTTAGTTAGTTTGTCCTAAATAATGTTTATAATTATAATCATAATAAGAACAAGCAAATAATTAATTGTTTATGATTATAAACTAATAATATTTAGTTTTATTATTATACACTAATCAAATAAATAATAACAACAATTACAATTACTACTAATACTAA
>JAOTAZ010000009.1:7845737-7857296 GCA_025629785.1 Erythroxylum oxycarpum | reverse complement strand
AATAAATTTTTAATTAAAATATAAAGAGATAATTGAAATATAATTTTTAAAAATATAATTTATTAAAAAAATTGTATAAGAGAATTGAAAAGAAAAACAAACGATTGAAAAGTGAAAACTTGGCATAGAATACAACTTCAATTTGTAGCTCTCAAAAAAAGGAACAACTTCAATTAATGAACTCTAGTGTTCTGAAGCAATTAATGCAAGTTCAAAGCATTCTATATGGGTTGGTGTGCAAAACTTGATCATGGACCCCACATTTTGATAGATTCTAGATACATTATTGATTTTTTCTAAGAACTGACCAATTTTTGGGCCATTTTTTTAGAAAACTGCTCAGTTTATTACTTAATCTACTGATCACGAGCGTGTATGGTGGATTCATGCCCGTGCAAATAAGGCCCATGACCGTGAGCCTTCATAAAAGCCATTCACAACTGTAAGTCCACCATGCACGTTCGTGACATTTGCTCAGTTGTCTTGAAAACCTAGTTTTTTGTATAAAAGCATCGTTTTGAAGGTAGAAACTTATGTTTCATTTGGGGTTTTCCTTTTAAGGGTGTGAGCTCTCAATTTTGAAGAAGAGAAGGGGAAAAGCTTCATTCTTTTGGAGACCCATAGAGAGCTAGCTTCTTGGCGCCAGTGTGGGGATTATATCGACACCGAAGAACCTAGTTAAGCATATTTTTATTATGTTTGTTATTCATATTCTCTTTTCGGATTGTTTACGTTATCTTGCATTTATGGATTAGGTATTATGTAAGAATGATTTTGATGCTCTATTGGATTGCTTCTCATGACAACCATTGCTATAACTTTAAATACGATACGTAATAGTCGTGTTTGAATTTATTTGTAATAACTAATGGTATTATATAATTAGGGATAACGTAACCTAAGTTAATTTATGGAATAGGAATGATAGTCAACTTTCATGTTTTTTATTTTGATAGTCAACTTTAGCAAAATTCATATGAGTAGGAAATCATCTACAAGAACAAGTTAGAAAAAGATACTTTCTTACATTTACTGTGGTACTTAAACTGACTTCCTCTACCAATGCCATATCTCATAACTGAGGTAGTAGTTTCTATGCAAAGGATAAAGAGATAAGGGCATAAAGAAGTAATACAAGCCCCAATCCATTTGGTGAAGCTGTTAGGAAATCCTATCATTTACAAAACCTAGAGGATAAAATTCCATTCAATGTATTCAAATGCTTTTTAAAATCAACTTTGATGGATTAATTTATGGAAGAGTTTCTCCTAGAGTAACTTCTCAATAGTTCCTAAACTTTAGATCTAATGTCTCCAATCTACCTTCCTTTCATAGCCCTTTGGTTATCATTGACCAAATATCCTAGAAATGACTCTAACCTATTAGCAATGATTTTTAAGATCACTTTGTAAAGGAAAATTAGAATAGGTTAGAGGTCTATAATCATCAAAAGATGAAGGATTGATTATCTTAGGAATAAAAAACATGAAAGTTTTGTTCAGTTCCTTCAAAAGTATTCATGATGAAAAGAATTCATTTACTATTTATTTCACCGTTGTGCCAATTTCAAGCCATGCCTTTTGTAAAAAAAAATAGCTATTTGAACCAATCTAGCCTACGTACGTTCTTAACATTTATTTAGAACATCACCCTTTCAATGTTAGTAGCATCCATCTATTTAATGTGTAAATCAAACTCTACCTCAATCAATCTTTTATAATAAAGGATCTAAGACATTAAGAAGAGACTAAAATCATTTGAAAGTGGCCATGAAATTCCCTAATGTGCTTTCTAGCCTCCACTAGAAGGTATTTTTTATTGAAATAACATCCTCCCATCTTGTGAAGTTATAACATTCCTTCTAGCCATTATAGAGTTGAAGAAAAACTTACTACACTTATCCCCTTTCTTGATCCATTTAATCCTCGCCCTCTATTTTAATAAACTAGTATGGTTGTTTAGGGCTTGTAGGTAGTCTTTTAGTAAGATTTTCTCAATATTCATTAGAGAAATCTCTTTTGGATTATAAGAGAGCAATCTAAACAAAAGTAAGTTTCTCCTTAGTTGTGTTAATAGCTTAGAGAGTATATGAACCCATTGTGCCTTCAGATACTTAACCTCATTCTTATTGGCCTTAAGCTTTTGCACACATCTAAAATAATGGGTTCCAATAGCCATAACTTCCAATCTCCTTTTCAAGGCATCCTAAAAACCATCTGCCTCTACTAGATAGTTGTTAAACCTAAATGGGAAGATTCTCTTCACCGTAGAAAAATATCCCCCATCTTTATTAGGGTATAAGTAGAAAAAAGGGGATCAAGAAATAAGGCTGTACTCTCTAAAAAAGATGTAACCAATCTTGATTAACCATAACACAATCAAGCCTTTTCCTTAAGAACCATCCATTTGTTTTCTTATTATTCCAAATAAATATGTGACCATGAGACTTAGCATCAACAACCCTTAAAGATTCAATATAGTTTCCAAAGTATGATGAATCATAAGATTGAATATAGTTTCCAAGGTATCATGAATAATGATTCAAATAATAATGACCTTCAGCTTCTATTCTATATAAAGTGAAATTGAAATTTCCCCTAATTAGCCAAGGGACAAATACTCTTTCTTGAAACTGTAGTAGTCTCGCATAGCTCCTTCCTCTGGAAGACATGATTGATACCATACATAAAAGAAGAATAGATAGTTAAAATTTCTTATTGATAAAATGCAATCTTATATGAATAACTTACATCTCAATTTCCAAAACCTCAATTTCCACCAAATTAGGATAAAAAATAATTATTATTCTCTTATAAGCATGTGCCTGATGGTTAGCAATGAATCTCCATTTAGGACGCAAATTTCTTGGATAGTTAACATTTTTAGATCTAATCTTAGTTAAAAAAAACAAAAGTACTTTATAGTCAAAGGCTTTTTAAGGTAATTGAGGCCCTTAACATTCCATATTCCTAAGGTCATAAAGAAGAAGATTTGCCTTTGGAGCCTTTACCTCTGCTCCTGATAACCTTCCTATTTTTAAAAATGCAAAATTTCTCATCAGGGTCCTTATCAATAAAAGTATCAGCATTAAAGGTTGAAGGAAGAATGTTTGTTTCCTTGTTAACCTAGCTAGTTTACAATTGTGGTCATTATTAAGACTCCTCAATACTTTCTCGATAAACATCCCCATTACTATTTATTACTCTATTCTCTACTGATTGAGTGTCTCCTTGAGGTCCATTATGATTTGGTACTTTATTTTCATTTATTAGTGCATGATCTGGTGCTTTACCCTTTCTATCTTGGCATGTTTTTATCCCCATCAATTTGATATAATCACCCTTCTTGAAAATTTACTAGTGGGCTTCCATACCTTGCCTTGGAGTTTTATTGATGGCTTGCAATGTTAATTCACAACTAAGCTGTCTTAATAAAGCATTCCATTTGATCTTAACCTCATGAAAATTATATGGTTTGGTAGCTTCTTCGAGATGTCCATATTAATACATAATCTTTCATAGTCTATCCTTTTCCTTCTTATTGTAATTTCATCCATACACAAAGGCTGCCTCAAATATATAGCAATTATGCTTAAGCCTTTATTTTTCTAATATTATAAGGGAACAAGTATGGAAGACGTAGTTCGGTTAATGACTTATCTATAAAGGAATTGATTGATGATTAATTGATCAATTTAAAATCTAGGTTGTCAAAGCTAAAGAAATATAAACAAATTCGAGACATGCCAGGGGTCTTCTTGTAGCACCCCACTCCCGCAAGACACATACCTAACATCATCTGTGATATTCGAGTTTAAACCCTGTAAGGGTGGCATGCTAGGACACTCAGTTAGTCAAAAATTGGTATAATTTTTTTTAATAACAAACATACACACCTTTTTGCGGAAATCAACAATTCAAATCGAGCCCACTTTTATTCATAAACATTTTCAATCATAACAATACAATCAACAGAATTTCAATAGCCATTTGGGGCCCATTACAAGTATGAAACACTTGAGTCATAATGTCTTTACATTACAACATAAATCATTTATACAATAGTTTTAGAATATACAAATTTATACAAAATAGGAAAACACAAATGCAGACGCAAACTGATCCTGACCTTTATCCCTTACTTGTATGCTATAGGGATACTCCCGTTTACCTAATGGGATATTCTTCTGATCCTGAAAAATATTTGTAAATTTTGGATGAGTTTAGCGAACTCAATGAGAGACCATCATTGATGGTTCCCCCAGTCACATAACACATAATTCACAACTTTGCATAGTTGAACACATATCACATTTACATGTAAGAGTAATTGAACTTGGCATTTCAAACAGTTCATATACTTGACAAAATGCATATGAAATGCTCATGACACACTTTTCCAATTATTAAGTTGTTGTGACCAAGTGCCTGAACTGTCCCGTATCTATTTTGGATACCGACCTCATTAATAATTGTCCCTTATCCGAAGACGATACAAGTCTCATTTTACATAATGGGCCTTAGGCCCTTAATCACTATCTGAGCTCGAGGCTCTTTTCACTCGTTGAGCATTAAGCTCTGATCGATGGTTACTCAGGTTACAACTGTCATTATATTTCATACATTCATGAAATGGAATGCATCATTCACACTCAATCACTTTCACATATCATTGGACCTTATTCCGGCATTCAACATAATCAATCACATTCATATAAACATTCAATAGTCAATTGATACAAAAATTCAAACAAAACAATCAATGAAATAAGACCATCTAGGTCTACTCACAGTACGATCCAAAATAGCATTTGCAAATTCTAGATACGCCTGTATGCGGGCGTTTATCCCGCACATCCCATTTATACAATAGACAATTCACACACGTTACAAAACTCATTTATGCACAAATAGTTATATGGACTATGTATAATGCATGCTCAATGACAATCCCGGTTACTTTCCTAACTTCATAACTTAATCACTGATCAATTCTTTGAATCACAACCTCAATCTTTTGGTACTTTGATAATAATAACTTATCCACTAATTTTCCAATATAAACCCGTGTATGATTAGAGAGGAGGAAAAACAGAATCTTTATATATATATATATAGATCACTATCAAATTCTACTTAAAACTCAATATTTCCTCTTCATTCCTATTTCATTCCAGCTTACAAATCACAACCAAATCAAAACTCTATCATTTCTTTCATAATCGTCAAAACCAGAAATACTCATGCATATTCATCATGTTTTCTGCATTCTTTCACTTTCATTTTTCTGCATTTTCAACTTTTGTATTTTCTCCATTTCTTCCTCTAACTATTACTTTAATCAATCTTTCTTATCTTCAGACATCACCATACACCTATCTCTTAACTCTAAATTCATTTTTAATCATCTCTAACTTACACACGCACACACACACACGCACACACGCACACACACACACACACACACACACACACACATGAATAGTAAAACCATCAACATAACAGAACATTACATATCCATTTCTCTAAATTTTTCTACACTAATCTCCTACACGTTTTCATTGATCTTTTAACTCCAAAAACTAGTATAAAACTATCCTATAACATTTCAATAATGAAATCCAAAGAAAATCAACATGTACGGCAAACTCAAAATCTCCTCACTCATTTTTCAGCAAATATACTATTCATAACCATTTAGCAGTGAGTTAAAGATGCATGCTTAATTTGATACAAAAATACATAATCATTACAAGCTTACTTGTTTGAAGCTCCAACATCTGCAAAAAAAAATCACGTAACCCTAATCCCTCAAGCAACCATGTACATCAACTTGAAGGTTGATAGGGGGGTTTCGTTTTTCTTGGGATGGAAGAAAGAAATACAAAGTATGAGTGGTAGTGGATAGGAGAAAATTAAGATTTTTCTCTGTTGGAGATTTGATGAAAAACTCTGTGTTGAAGATATACTGGAGAAAGAAACTTCAAGAGAAAGAAATGAAGGCAAGTACAGTAACTTGTCTTTCAAAGTTATTAAAACTCAACTTTAAAGCTGGGATACCTATCCATTTCTTAGCCACTTATCCACTTCCTTTTAGAAAAAATCACTTAAGTATGATTTGTACTTAAGGTTATGACTTAATAAAACCATTGAAACACAAGTCATAACCCATTAAATCACTTCCAATTTTTTTTCATAAATCATCATTTCGAGTCAACTTTGCATGTTCTTACTGACCCCGATATTGAAGTTATTTTACAACACTTTCTTCTAGAAACATGTTCCCATATGTATTATGTTTCTATTGACATCAAAATCATTCAATTTGGTTCAGTTATTTGAAAGATATACTTCAAATATTTTTGGACTACTTTTGTCTAAAATAGTATACTATGCATAACTCCCATCCATAATTTAAAAATCTTAGAGACTAGTTTAAAATTGGAATTCTTCAGATGATTTGTAACCCTATGACTCAAGTATACTCCAAATTAAAAATCATCTCATTTGGAATCATAAGGATCCATATATAATTAAAATACCAAAGTATGTTCAGTAAAACAACACCAGTTCACTATTCCAACTGATTCCCTAACTTTCGTTCAATCAATCTTCTTCAAATTAATTCAGAATGCTACCAATAGTTTTGGAGAGATAGAAAAATGCCTTATGAATCCAATGGTTCAAGAATTACTTCATTTTGAGGTTGGATAACAAAGTTATGGCCAAAAGAATCAGATAAGGTTTTGTCCTCAAATCATATTGAACTCGTTTTCGGACAATTCGTATAACTTTCACTATAGATATCGAATCAAGATCATTCTTAGACGGTTTGAAATAAGACTTCAATATCTACAATTTAATGAAGATCTAGAATACAAATTCTATCATTTGAAGGATCACAAAAGGACCAGACGATAGGTTTAGATGAAACCAAACGAAAAGTCAAACGAATTAGGAAAATTGTCGTAACTTTCCCTATAGATATTGGATTAAGGTGTTATTTTGATGGTTTGAAAGAGGATTGCAAGCTATACAACTTTTATGAAGGCCTCAAGGATATATTCTATCATATGAAGGGTCAAAAATGGATCATACGATAGTGTATAGAAGAAATTTCGATCACATAAGAAGAAGCAGAAGGTCAAACATAGAAGAAACAGAAAGTCAAACATAGACGATATGATGTTATCACAAACGATACGTCTTTACAGATGATATAACATCATCATAGGTGATATGATGTCATCACAGACGATACATTTTTACAGACGATATGACGTCATTATAGACAATATGTTTTTACAGATGATATAACTTTACTCCTGAGCATCTTCCCTTATAAGGACAATAACTTTCAACTTAGATGTCCAAAAATTTTATACTATATATACCGTTGGAAAGATAAAAGAAATATCTACAAATTTCTAGAAGAAACTTTGTCTAAATCTATTTAGATCAATCCAGAATCTCCCCTGAAGTTAGAACACGAATTTTTCATTCGTCCATCAATGTACTGCACCTAGTTCTAAACTTCATGAAAATTTTTGATATTCTTAAAGAAAGAATTTAAATTTGATGTCTTCATAAGAAATGTATCTATATGTTTCTAATTTAATCCAAATCAAGAATAATCTCATTTGAATAACTAATGAAAAAGTTGTGGCTAAAAGACTGAAGCATACTCAGTGAATATTTTCCAGATCAACTACCAATTTTGTTTCCAAATCTTTACTTATCACTACTCATACCAAGATCACTCTTTCTACTCCCTCTACTTCTCATTTTTAATAAAATCACATTTAAAATCAATTATACTCAGAAGTTTCCAATGAAGGCATGTACCATTATTGTTTTATATGCAAAGATTCAATATTTATGTGCATATATGCTAACATTATGTATGAGCAAGAAAATGCATTCCCTTAATCTCTCTTTGAGCTCATATGTATCTAATTTTCAGGTTCTAACCCTTAGTATAGTATGGGAATGGGATGTTACAAATGCTCATGAGACTCACTCTCTTTTATTATTGTTGTGACCGAGTGCCTGTAACTGTTCCGTATCCATTGTAGATATTTCACATATAGTTGAATACTTCACATCAAACAAAATGCATATACTCTTAATAGTATTTCTACCTCTTTTGCCCGAGTCTCCACTAGGAATATAACTCCAATATTCACTTTTGATTCATTATATATTCATTTTTGATTTGTTTCTTCATTAATCACTCATAAAATAAATCGTCTGACCAACTTAACCTAATTTAGGGAAATTCTTCTTTGAAAGAAATTTTTTTGCTACTATCATCGATACTGTTGATATAATCCTTATCAATCAACTGTCTTAATCATCACTCATTAGTTATTCTTAGTACCTCAAGAAGATCCAATTTCTAGCATTTTGTACACAGTCATAATGTTTTACACGTCAAAACTCAATGATGTAGTAGACAAGATCACATATGCTTAGGTGTGCATCATTAAGGTCATCCCATTTTATTTAGAGATATTTTTCTGATAGATCACCAATTATCTTACAATAGTAATCCTTTGATCTCAATTGATCCTAGACAATATTTCTCTCTTTATCCTTGCCACATTGGAGTTTCCTTGCATTGACTCTTCCCATTTGATTCCTCATCTTTTTCTTAATTTCATGTGTACATAAAATCCTCTCTTATATGCATTTCTAACTTTCTCTTTACTATACACCATTCATCTCTTGTAAAGACAATTATGTCTACTTCATTCCCCTTTCACTCTTTCCTCATTTCTATCTTATCTTCCTATTTTCATTTATTTTGTCTTCCACATGTACCTCTTCAATCAATTCAGAATTATAAATGTATAAAATCATCATGCAATTCTGATCTCAATCCCACTAATATATGCTTATAGTGGATTATAACTCTTGTCACATTTTTCAAACAATCATTTCAACTCCAAGGTTCAACCTCTCAAGGTCACTTTCAACTTTGCTTGTACTCTTTAATCTCATCATTTCTACTTATATCCTTATTTTTCCTCAAACAATCCATGGCAGTGTATTCACATCTATATTACATTCGACGACGCATCACTAAAACACAATATTGATGTCATATTCAATAATACATCCATTGATACAAATGCGCAAAATCTTTATCTGTTATACCTAACCATTTACTATGTCTCATTTCTAGATATCCTTCAACTTTCCTCTTCTCACATCATGATAGATCATCATTTTTCTCAGTGCTTCTAACAGCTCAAACTCTTAACACATGCTCATGCATGTAACTCATATGAATGTAACTCAGACTGGGGATCAGTTGCTACTGCCTGCTATGATATGACAAAAATGCTTGTACCTTGACACATATTTCAAAAAACGCCTATATAAGATAGTAATTATGTGCTCTGATATCACATTGTACCACCCCACCCTTTTGAGATACAGACCAGACATCCTGAGTGATGTCCGAGTACATACCCCACAAGGGTGACATGATAGAATAATCAACCCCTTAAAAGCTCAGTATAAATTTTTTTCCACATTTAAAGTACACGTTTGTGAAGAAATCAATATTCAATTTCGGGCCCATACTTTTTATTAACAATTCATTCAAGAGTATTACTATGCTCATTAATCAAATTTGTTTACAACATATCCAATATGGAAAGTTTTTACATGCAAAAACACATTCAAATACACATTATACAAAAATTGTGGAATACATAAATAAGAAAGTATAAATGCATGCGCCAACTAATCCCGACCTCTATCTCTCGCTTGAATGCAGTAAATATACTCTCGTTTGTCTAACGGGGTACTCGCTTGAGCCTGCAAAATAGTTGCAAATTTTTGGTGAGTTTTACGAACTCAGTAAATAACCATCATCGATAGCTAACTCGGTGATATAAGACACAGTTCATATTATTTATTTGATAATTATATTAAATCACATACACTTAATCCATCGTTTCACATTTTAGATTCAACACATTATAATCATTCATATCATGCACATGGAGTGCACATGAGACTCACTTTCCATTTGTTATTTTGTTGTGATCTGATTCATAAGTTAGATAATAGAAAAAGGGTAATTACTAGTACTTACATTCTTTATAGGATTGACCTATACATGCTTATGCTAGATACAATTACGCTGTGTACTTGCAGTAAATTTTAATATTGACAAAACTAGTCAATCACTCCAAAAGCACATAAACAGTGGATTGACAATTGTTTATATTTAAATTCAACAAGGAAAGTTTCATTGTTGCAATAGATATCTGCGGTATGTGCTAATTTCCAAGGAAAGCTTCTTCATTTCTTTGCTCTTGTTACTAGTACTGCCTCTATTTTCATTCTTATTTTCCTCTCCCATATGAATAGATTATAGGGGCAAAGAAAAAGAAAAAGTAGGGGACAAAGCCAAGTGCTTAATGCATTAGATAGCAACATTATTCCCATGAAACAGAACATTGGGAAGAATTATAAGCTAATCGGATTAAGCCAAAATCATGGGGAAAAACCAAAAAGATTTGAACTTTCTAGTCCTTATCAAAGATTCTTTAAAAGGGTTAAAAATTGAAAACAATTTACACAATATCTAAAATAAAGCAGTTGCTTAAACCCATTTCTTCATTGCCACAACTATTTGAAGGATGTTTGATGAACGCCAATGGCAACCATAAGCTACTTGGACATCTAACCATCATAATTTACCTAAGAAATAGGATACTAGAGAAGACTTAAAAATTGGAGCTAGAAGAAAATGGAATTTAGGGAAGAAAGGTTTTATGTAGCACAACTTTTAAAAGTTTGGGGTAATATTCTAAAATTGAGTTAAATTTGAGATTTGTTTACAATTTACCCATTGAATAATTATAATTATTATTTCTCTACAAACTAAGTTTATAATAATATTTTAATATGCAAACCCTTGTTGAGATAATTTTATTCAGATAGCCTCTTACTAAATTTAGTCTAATTTAAACATGATTCTATTAGCTATGAGATTTTTTCTAGAGATTGAAATCTAACAAAAATGGAATTCCAGATAAGGTTGTCTATCACAAATACGCCTTTGTCCTAGTTACATGAGCACTCTACTTCTTTTTACACTTAGACATGACTTGGGACATAATCTCTCTGCGTCCTCGTGCACTTAGATATGACTTTTAATGCCCTCACCTTTGATTTCAAGAAAAGAACATTCCTTAAAACATGCCTTCGTCCCACCCCTTGCTCACATAAAGACTTCTAAAAATCACTCGTTTAGTTTTTTTGAAACATCAAAATTGTATGCCTGCGTGTATGAACCATACACAACAGAACGGTTAATTTTTAAATTTACATATAAATACAGATGTCTAGCTAGTGCTTGATATGGGAAAAGGGCTATATTTCAACTTGTAACGGTTCAAAGTTATTAAATAATATTTAATTTTATCGAGTTTTAAATCGAGATCATACGTCAAAAATATACAAAATTTAATTTGATCCAGCTTCACTTCGATCAAATTTCAAGAATATATATATATATATATATATATATGTTAGATAA
>JAOTAZ010000009.1:7832473-7843126 GCA_025629785.1 Erythroxylum oxycarpum | reverse complement strand
TGGTGCAACACCCCCCCCCCCCCGTCAGCCGAAAGAAGACATCCAGTACTCATGGCCCGTGCGTCCCACGTTCAGGCCAGCCTAAAAGTCTTCAACACTTCAACTGTGCGGTAATAAAATCAACTGGGTATAGGCGAAATAAAATCTTGTAGGTTGTCGTCTTAATTTTTGCAACCCCATCTGCCCAAGTGATGACCACCCCATCAAAAAGTACTGCATTTCGGATTTGCCAAACGGTGTAAATAGTGCAGAGGAGAGCTATGCGTATGGCTTTGCTCCTCCAGAGGGCACCCTTGAATTCGTTGTAAATCCATTTAACAGCTCTCGGTAGAGACCCCATGAGGCGTGTGATTTTCAACCAACTACGGATTGCCTGCCAAATCTGAAGCGTGAACGTACACTGGAAGTATAGGTGATTCACCGATTCTAGCTCCCGTTTACACAAGGGGCAAATGGGATCGACATCAAGAAAAAGAAGCTGATCTTTAGTGGGGAGGCGTTGCCTCATGCCCAGCCAAGCGATGAACGAGAATTTTGGGGGGATATAACTCTTCCAAATGAGAGACATCCACGGTCTACATGTATTTTTATGCCGCAGCAGTTCATAAGCCTTTGAGGATGACCAACAGCCATTCAGACATAAGCTAGCCATCCCCCCTGGATATCATTATGCCCACCAAATTTGACCAGCAGTATATCACGAATTGCTCCAAGTTTTTTCATGAGGGGAGAGTCCCGAGGATGAGGTTTCCACATCCAGATAGAGTCTCCTCTAAGATATACCTCACTGATCCATTTAACCCATAAAGAGTTAGCTTCCTCGTGAATATTCCAGATTAGCTTTGCAAGCAGAGCCGAGTTCCAGGTCTTGCAATTCTTCAAACCAAGCCCCCCTTCAGTCTGAGGCATACAAATATTATTCCAGGCTACACGACTATTCTTCCCGCCCCAAAGAAAAGTTCTGCAAAGAGAGTCTATTTTATCAATAATTACAGCAGGGAGTGGAAAGGTTTGGAGCCAAAACGCCATGATCCCCTGAATAACTGAATTTATAAGAACAACTCTCCCAGCAAAGGAAAGGGTCTTCCCACTCCAAGCTATGAGGTAGGTCTCAACCGATTCTAGCAGAGTGGAGTATTGAGCAACAGAGACTTTAAGGGGAGCCAGAGGTATACCCAAGTAACGTACTGGAAACTCACCAGCCTGGAATTCCGTCATGCTCAAAATGGTCTCCCTATCTCCAGTCCAGACTCCTCCAAGAAAAATGTTAGACTTACTGGGATTAACTCGCAACCCTGAAACACGGTGTAATGTACACAAGCTATCCATTAAAATTCTAATCGATGGGGGGTCTCCTCTGGAGAACATCATGAGGTCATAGGCTAGATGGGTGATGCCCAAGCGTTGACACCGAGGGTGAAAGTTGAAAGCAGAATTCGTTGTGGAAAGCTTAAGCAGCCTGGAGAGGTATTCAAGGCAGAAGACAAATAAGATGGGGGACATGGGGTCTCCTTGTCTCAACCCCCTCCTCCCTTTAAACATGCCATGAAGATTGCAGTTAATTGAGAGGGAGAACGACGTGGTAGTAACACATTCAGAAATCCATGTGACAAAGGTTGGGGGGAAGCCTAACCCGTTTAACAAATCCACCAGGAACTCCCATGACACCATATCATAAGCTTTAGTGAGATCGATTTTCAACATGCAGCGTGGTGAGATGCGTTTCCTACTGTAACCACGAGCTAGCTCTTGTGCCAACAAAATGTTATCATGCATGTTGCGTCCCGGTATGAAGGCCGATTGAGCTGGATCAACCAGGAAGTCCACCACTTGGGTCATGCGGTTGGTCAATATCTTAGAAATCACCTTGTACACCACATTCAAGCAAGAAATGGGTCGAAAATCCGAGACAGTTGGAGTTTGAGTAGTTTTCGGTATAAGGGTGATAGTAGTATGGTTTAGCTGTTTTAAGAGTTTCCCTGCCTCAAAAAATTCGTGTACAGCAACTAATAGATCCCCCCCAACTCTGTCCCACTGAGTTTTAAAAAAGGCAGCAGTGAAGCCATATGCCCCCGGGGCCTTCTCATTACCAATATCAAACAAAGCATTACGGATTTCCTGATCAGAGATAGGGCTAGTAAGTTGCTCACACATCCCTTCAGTCAAGAGGGGACCACTCCTCAGAATTTGGAAGTCAATTCGGTCACAAGGGGAGGAGGAACCAAACAGCCCTTTATAATGATCAACTAGACACCGTGCTACTTCATCCAGGGAGGACGTAGACGTACCATCATCCTTAAGCAAAGATGTAATCTCATTCAATCTATTTCGTTTGTTTACCACAGCCGAGAAGTACCTGGAATTTCTATCCGCTTCCATCAGGTGAACCCCTTTAGCCTTCTGTTGGTAAAATAAACGTTCAGCCTCCTGTAAGAATAATGCATATTTCCTCTTAGAATTCAGGGTGTCCGATAGTCGGTCATCCGTAGGGTTCTGTAGTGAGAGCTGATAATAATGCTGGAAGACATCTTGTGCCTCCTGCGATCGTTGGGAGATATGACCATAGGCTTCCTTATTGAGCTGCTTAAGGGGTTGCTTGAGAGCTTTTAGTTTGGTTACTAGCCGGAATTGAGCTGACCCCCGGACCCGAGTATTCCACGCAGAATTAACAATATCTAGGAAAGAGGGGTGCTGTATCCACAAATTAAAGAACTTGAAAGGTCGGTTGCCTTGGGTCGGTTGGTGACTAAAATTCACAATTACAGGACAGTGATCGGAATCAATGCGCATGGGTAGGAAGGAAGCCGAGCAATACCAATCATTCTCCCACCAAGCCGTGTTCACCATGACTCTATCTAATTTGGCCCAAAGAGTGTTCTTCTGCCAGGTATAGAACTCACCTTGCGAGGGCACATCTTCGAAGCCCAAGGTCACCCGAAAATCAAGCAGGTCCTTCATAAAATAATCAGATGGGGGTTGGCGCCCTACTCATTCCATGGGTTTGCAAACACAGTTAAAGTCGCCCGTAATAAGCCAGGGCATGTGGGAGTCAACCGAAAGCGCCATCAAATGGTGCCAAAGGGCTCTCCTCGTCGTAACACTGTATAAACCATAAATAAAAGTAACCAAAAACTCTTGACGGGAAGAGAGTTGGAGTACCTAGCAATGGATAAACTGATCCCCAACCTCCAAGATCTGGCAGGCATAGTGGGATGGATCCCACAGTAGAGCCATACGACCCTTATCAATCATATCAAAATTGTGGCTAAATCGCCACCCAGGAAAACGATGTTTCACAAAACGTTCCAGACCAGTAACAATGAGCTTAGTTTCAAGAAGACATAAAAGTTTGCAGGAGTGTTGTCTAGTAAGGGTAACAACACTCTGTTGTCGCGAGGTCGTATTTAGACCTCGGACATTCTAAGTAAGAAAGCTCATTTGAGTAATCGGGAGGGACCAGCCCCTCCGCGCTTTCCTCCACCATCCTCTGAACTACGTATTGGTTCCTGAATATGCTTCTTGGTTGAATGCTGCTTGGTAGTAACTGGGATGAAGCCCTCTGGATCATCCACAGGAACATTGCCTTGGGCTGGCAGCCTAGTAAGATGCGGCTCAGTTGCCCCCCCTGATGGAGGAATCGCCTCTGTCGGAGTCAAGCCTGTCGACCTAGAAGGAGGAGGTCCCAGCGACCCTCAAGGGACCAGGCTGGCCCTGAGGTTTAAAGGAAGTATGGGAGGGACCCTGATGCTGGCCACTAGGAACAGGGGCAGTCTGAGGCGCGCCAGCCCCTTTAGCACGATTCTTAGGAACTCTTTTCCTGACTGTATGCTGAGGCGCCCCAGCTTGGGGAATAAGGGCAGACTTATTACATGTGAACACATTGTGACCAAAGTGGTGGCAGTCGCAACAGTAGGAGGGGAAAGTCTCATACACCACCGACTGGGAGAAAGCTTTACCCCCTGGCATCTGCACATCGAAGCTAGTGATAGGTGGTTTGGAAATATCAACCTCAACCAGCAACCTAGCATATCCCACACGGGCTCGTTGTGTGGTGACTTGATCAGTACAAATTGGCTTGCCTACCATGGAGCCAAGTTTAGAAAGCCCCTTATCCGTCCAAAGTTCCAGGGGGACGTTTTGGAATTTAATCCACACCGGCATGGCCATAAAGTCCTGGAAGTTGAAGGCAAACCCAGGAGCCAATTGTTTCAACATTAGCATTTTACCATACAAGACATAGGGACCTCCAGCTAAGACACTGGTGCGGTCATCCTCCGACTCAAAACGAAATACCAACCAACCGCCCTCATGTGGAAGCAGTTTACACTGCACCCCCCACTGTGCCATTAAAGTTTCAACAGCCTTCATACCGGGGAACCGGCCAGTAAAGACGCCTACCAAGTAGTATCCCCACTCCAACTCAATATCCAAAAGGTCCTCCGGCAGTATGGTAAGTGCAGCTCCCACCGGCACTTGTTCAAGTTGCATACCCTGGTTCAAAGCTCGATTGTGACGAAAAAGACTAGCGAACGATGGTTTGGTAGTAGTACCTGGAGGACTGGGCGAACCATCAGTCGGCTGGGCAGGAGCAGTCGAGCACCCCTCCTCTGTTGGTTGCCCAGTAGGAGAAGGGAGCAAATTATCAAGCAGTTGGTCAGCATACGACTCCTCATCAGAAGTGGCAGTATCCACAGTATCGTGGCTACCCAGGATAATATCATCTACGGTATCGTCTTCCTCCTCCGAAGAGGTAGCATCAACACATAACTCAGCATTAAGGATTTCCTTGGAGATGCCCTTACCAGTTTTAAGGGAAATACCTGTTTTTTTCAGATCAGGTTTGCGAGAAGCAGCAGCCACAGAGGTAGGTTTCGAAGGACCTTTAAGGACTTGGGACAACAGGGAGGGCTTCACACTGGTGACCTTTGATCGGACAATGGCGGGAGTCGAGCGGTCACCAACCATGGCTGGAGAGCTTGCAGAAGCAGTCGGATCCTTAGACTTCTTTTCCCCCATAATGCATGGGGCAGTCAAAATGCCACAAGACGGAGCCCAAAGAGACGCCCCAGTAGCGCGGCGCTAGGAGGCCCGTTGGCGACAGAAGACGCACACCTGGGCGAGACCTAGTCAACAAGCGCCACTGGGCGCAGAAGAGGAAGTAGGACTCGGGATTATCAAGGGTCCCAGGAGCGTAGCAATAATCAACAAAATCCTCCCAGAAACATCACCAGAAGCAGGAAAGTGGAATCGTGAAAAATATCGAAGAGAAAGGAAGCCAGCAGAGGACGCAATCTAGGAGAGAGAAACCCTAGAGAGAGACACTCTCAAACGCCTCTTGAAAAGACCTTAGGTTGTTTGCTTCGTTCACACCTATAGAGAGGGCAACCGTTGTGCCGATTGGCTGGCTAATCACACTTTTCAGTTGAATCCTGGAATTCATTTTTTCTCGACGCCTCCTTTAAGTTGTTTTACCATTTGTATGGAGGATATTTACGGGATCTCTTTTTGGCGACTGTGTCCTATTTAGTTTTTCTCTAGGACTTTGCCCTCATTTTTCATCCCAAAAAAAAAAAAACGTGAGTAGTACCCGTGTGAGGAAAGTGCACAACTTTTAATGGTAGCTTAAACTTTGCCAAAAGTTGATAAACTAAGCTTACTCTTCCTCATAACCCGTTATAATAGAGGAATATATATACAAACAGGCACAGTAATACTCTATTCATATCAGGAAATTAAGAAATATAAAGAAAGATCATCCAAAACAAAGTTCTTGTAACCACTCTTTCAGCTGTGGAAGAAAGGACTATGATCCAAAGCACCACCACAACTTTGTATTACTGAGCCTGAGGTAAGGGAATCTCAAAGATGATTAAAAAACGTAATTCTAAACTACCCCATCAACGAAGCAATCAATGGATGCCGACCTCCGGTGGCTGCAGTGCACCTAGCCCGTAAAGAGAGTGGAGCAACAGTCAGTTTTTTGGACGGTGGGGACTACATGTTGATGGCCCATGTGTTTAAAGTATGGACTGAAATCATCATTAGAGGCACATTCATAACATTATCTCGTAATTCATCTCTGAAGGCGAGTCTACAACTTATTCCTGATCATTGTTAAAACACCATCAGCCGGTCTAAGAATGACCATTTGGGATAGAAGTAATTCAATTTGATTGCGGGAAATATATTACACATCATCCGAAGCACATTTTAAGTTTTGGCTTATCAAAACATTTGTTTGAAGAATTTTCTGTTTTTTGTTTCCAGTAAAGATACTTTAGTAAGACTCAAATTTTGTTTTCTTCTACTTTGCGGTATAGTGGATGCCTTTCCCTGATACGAGACAGAAATTACGGCTTTCCTACACAGTAGTTTCCATTGGCGTGTCAGTACTAACACTACTGTTGCTTTTTGTTTTGAGTTCAAACCCATGACTTCAGAAAAAGGAGCTGAGGTTGTAGTATCCAAGATCTACAGTTGTCAAAATACATCTGTTCTTATGTAACAAAAGGTGGCTGGTTTCTCTACAGGTATGGAAGTTAATCTTCTGAGTTATGACTTATTTTGTTTAATTATTCATCACATGAAAAATTAATAAGCAGAAATTTTCTGATGTTTGGTATTTCGTATCCATATGATTGATTATATAAGACGAAGTTTCATACATATGATACCTGATGATTTGAGTCCCGGGTAATGGATGGAATGATAGGTGAGTGAATATAATAAGCATATGCAACTTCGGGTTTTGGTGTTTTAACTTTTGTTACTGTTTCTCTCGTTGAAATTGTTGGTAGAACGCCATGTGGTGAGCACAAGATGTAAGCACATGACTTTTCAAATATCCATGCTCTGATACTGGAAAAGCCTGCAGCAAAACCTGGGTTTTGGGTTTTTCAAGAGAATCAATTACAGGGCTGACCACCAAACTGGCGCTAGGTAAGAAAAAACCCAGTTTTTATGGGAGAAAGTGAAACTTGGGAACTGTGAGTCTGTGAAACTGTGTTGAAGGAAACAGCTCATTGATTCATTCATCTAAAGGACAAGTCCATCAGCATGAAGAAAATTAGGAAACTTTTATTATTTTAGCTATTTCTGCTTTTAAAACCCAGTTCAGGTGCTATCTGCATATCAGTCTCTCCAAGCACTTCAATCAATTGGACTCTTCTGTTGTTCATTCTTTCTTTGGCATTCTATTTATATGAGTAGCAATATTCTGGCGCAATACCACATATAAAACTTTCCATTTCTTGCAGTCCTTTCCTTTGATTTTTGAACAAGAAAAGTAATCGTGATCGGATAGTTGATAACATGCCCTTCTTGCAGTCCGTACTCTGTCTATCCAGAACAAGTTTCCTATAATTAGCTTAACACTGTTCTTTATGCCCCTTGATATTGGAGAAACAACAGAAACTTCTCAGTTTCAGACTTTCAGTTCTTAGCAATTTTCAATAATCTCTGAAGTCGATGCTCAAGTTTGCAAACTAGTTTCCCCATACAAGTCAGATTTTTCATCCATCCCCTTTTCAGATCCTGAATCTATCGAGTGGTAAAAAAAATTGTGAATGTAAATTCTTCTGCTATACAAACCAATCAAGGTGCTCAGTATATTGACGAACTTCAGAAACCAGTGTCAAATGGCTTTTGCCTTGTGTTTCTCCAGAAACCATCTATCTTGGATTGTTCTTCTTGGCCCACTGCTAATCCTCGCAAGTATTTTGAGCTATGGGTTTTCAGCCATGCTTCTCATATCCACTGTACTAATCTTAAGTAGCATTATCTTCACGTTCTCAAATCAAAAACAAAGATCGGAAGATGAGTCGTCTAAAGATGAGATACTCGGAGAAGATCAGGAAATCTCTGCCCACATAGAATGTGTCGCAACTAATCAAGCAGGAAGGCCTGAAAGTGAATGCATAAGGCGAAAAAATGATGTCAGAGTAGAAGATGACAGGAGCGAGTTGGTTGATGATTACTTAGCCAAGTCGTCACCTGTTGTTCTTTCAGAAAGTGACGGCCTCGCTAGTTCATCAACTAGCGAGGAATCAGAAGTGGAGTGGCCATTTCAAGACAACATGCTCCACAGCACGGATTGGTCCGACGGATCCATGTCCGACGAGGAAGGCCTCATTGAAATAGCCCTTACAAGTGGGCATTATGTTGGTGACAAACAAGAAGGTCCCAAGTTACATGTTCAGAAAAAGTTGCCAGATTTTGCATCAGCTACCTTTCTTAAGCAGCAGTGTGGATTGACGGAGCTTTTGGCAGAACTAAATGAGATGAACGAAGAGGAGAACTTGATTGAGATTGACATATTTATGGGCTCCATAAAATGTCCAAGGTTTGAGATTGAAGCTTAAGTTAGCTTAATTTTTCTGCAATTGATTGCACTATACTGATAAAGTTTTTGATCCTCGTGGATTTGGAGTTATACTGGGATTTTACGTTGAATACTTACTGTAATATCTTTTGAGGTTGTTCAGTTTTAGTTATCAAAAGTAAAGCTTGATGCTTATATCAATGATCTGAAGCTTCTTCTCTTAATGCGCAATTATGCAAAATTAACAAACATTGGATACCTAATAAAGCACTTTTGCTAAAAGTTTGAAGGCCATGGCCAGCTTGATGAAATTTCAATCTTATCTTTTTCCATTTATCAAGTAAGTTCTGTCGACTGTAATGCTACCACCTTCCACTTTCAACACTTTTCTGGATCGCAAGAGAGGTAATCCACTGTTAAGATTATTATATCACACTGTGATGTTGAAATTTCTAAGTTGCTTTTAATCATGATGCTGTTTGAATATTTGATGAGTGGTTGCAATTATGGGGTTATATAAAGCAGGGTCAAACTTTCTTGTAATACTGAAAAGCAATTTTGAGGCAAAAACAAAATTAAAAAATAGGGAAGTGACTATATAAATAAATTTAGAAGAGCTCTCATTTTTCGTTGATAACTTGCTCTGTTGAGAGATGAAATTTAGATTTTAATTTTCTAATTAAAAATTAGCTTAGAATTAAAATTTGAAAGGTTTTGAAAGTCTCTTACCCTGCGTTTAGTTAGCGTCCTCAGGAGTGATGATAAGAACGTAAAAGTTTTGTCCTCAGTCCTGATTGCTTGTCATCCTCAGTCATTTTTGTTCCGTCTTCAGAGGACAAGAACATAAATTTTTGTTTCTCTCAAAACTGAAGTACAAAAATTCTTGTTTGTTTTCTATAAAATTCAGCTAAAGTCCTCCATCCAAAATACCACAAAATTATATTATAAAATATAGTCTATCACTTATCAAATTTCCCTCCACATAAGCTTTTGCTTGTTATTAAGCAAATTAATTAAATTACTTTTAACTAAAATAGGCAGCAATTCTATGAAAGAATTTAACAAATCCATAAAATTAATTGAAACTTTCAATCTCTCATTCAGTTGCATCATCCATCAATTAGTCAGGCGTATACATACTTGCATTATATCATAAAAAAATTCAATTTAGATCAAGATTCCTTCAAACATCAACATAATATGCAAAACTCAACTTAATATATAAAGTAAACATACATTATCAGGATGCCTAAACTTTCAATTAAAGAAGTTTGAATTAAAGAAGGAGCATTTTGAGACATGTTTGAGAAGTCATCTAATCTTTTGACATAGAAGCAAACACCTTCTCATAAATGCTTCCAGTTACTCGATTATGTCATTATTTTAAATGATTACTAATACCACTATTTAAGTTTAAGAATTGAATTTATTTATGCTCACTTTTTTTTCCAGAGAATTTAAAATATTTTATTAATATATGAAAAAACTTTTCCATACAAAACTAATAACTAAGTTTAAGGACAAAGGAGTTTATCTTATTCCGTCTCCATTAATTAGAAAATTGGCCTCTTCAAGGCTTGGATGACCCACTATCATCATTTCATGCCTAAATTCACTTATAAACTGGCACTCTTTGTCCAAGTTGCATATTGGTGTTCTTCCTCCCTGAACTATTAATAATGAGACATCTGGAGCTAAAGTCTTCTTCATATGCTACAAATTTTCACAAGGCTACCTTTTGTGGTATTGTATATCTTGCTCGATTTGTGCACTAGCCACCTAGTTGATTCCTCTTATAAGTGCTCATTTTTCTCTTTTTCTTTGATTTATCTTTCAAGATATCATTGAACTCTTGATGAATTTTTGGCTATTTATAATGCACGCAGTAGGATTTTTTAAAATTTCTCCTTTCCTATTCGATTGATTGTTAGAGCTGAGAGTATTGCACCTTCAGGCTCTCTTTAATTATTGAATTTCAGTATGAGAATTTTCATAGTTGAATAGTAGATGTATGATTAGGGATTCATCAAGTTAATTCCATATTTGGTTGACAGCTTCTTACCTTTTGCTTAAGTGATAGACCTGGCAAACGGGCGGGCGGTCCGGGTATGGGTACGGGTCTAACGGGTACGGGGTCACACGGGTACGGGCTCGCGGGTAAATTTATAGAAACGGGTAATGATTTTGAAAATCCATACCCAGCCCAGCGGGTATGGGTAGACCCGCGGGTTACCCGCTATATATTTTTTATTTTTTATTTTTTAAATTTCAATTAATAAACTTATTCAACAAGTTTAAATTTTCATTAAATGGGCGTATTTTGCGTGTTTAAA
>JAOTAZ010000009.1:7814626-7826047 GCA_025629785.1 Erythroxylum oxycarpum | reverse complement strand
AATTATAAATTCAACCGGTAGTAAATCAATTCGCCATTTTCTCAATGTCTTGAGACAGGCTAATGTTTCCTTCTCATAATATAGTCTAAGTGAACATAATTGTCGATCATACAAGGACTATAAATGCTAGTACTAACTAATTTTATATTATTTAATATAAGGTGATGAATGATTTCATTACAGAAAAAAAGATTGAGAAAACTATCATCATTAATGTAACTAAAAACCAAAGAGTAAGCAAGAATGAAGCTATTAATTAATAATCAAAATTGAGATAAAAAATTGCCCTAGAACCTTTTTATACCTAAATTTATTTTGATTCAGTTATTAGCCTTTGTTTCTTAAACTAGTAGAAATTGCAATGTTGTAACCATATCATTTATTAAGAAATATAGCTGGTATCCTTAAGTTGATTGATTGAAATTTCTTTCTAATCAAAACATCTAAGAATGAATCAGTTCGTTCTATGAATCCCCTTAATTGATTTGACTCTAACCTAGAAGATTTATATGGTCCTATATTTCGGATTTCATGCAAATCTTGATATGATTTATTAATCCTTGCAAATCAATTCCAAAATTAAATCAAAATGCTAAGATATTCTTAATTCAATGACAATATGTAATCATGAATAATTTTTTATAAAGCTTAGGTCTTTAAATAAATCAAAGAATCAATCCAAGACAATAGTTTTATGATAGTTCAGTTCATTATTAAGAATAAGAAAGATAGTAACAATAAAGAAAGAATATAAAACAAAAGAACTTATTCTCATGTCACTAAAGAGTATACCCATGTGGATATCACACGAATTTTGTTCTTAATTCTTAGGTTCAAAAATTCCTATCTAACTTAAGTTACAAGATCTTAAAACCTTAATGTTTTTTGGTTAAATCAGTATGGAAATCCCTTATTTCTTTTAAATTGCCTTCTTTCTTATCCCAAGATGCTCTAATTTGTCTCCTAATGGCTACTATGTTCATGTCCTCTCCTTCTCTATCTATTTAAGCATAAAACCCTAAAATATTTATAAAAGTAACTACCAATACAAGTCTACTACTTATTTTTGTTACACCTATATTGCACCCATATTACTTGGCACATCCGAGGATTTATCCGAAGTACATGAGTCTTTAACGAGCTCATGTTTCGATTGTGTTATTTAGGTAACCAATGCTTAAAGAAACAGAATGAATTATCAGCCGACAAGGAATAAACTCAGGTCAATGTTATATGTGTTCATTGTTAGAATCATATTCTCCCAAAAGTGCCAAAAACTCTCGTATATGGCTCTAACTTGCCTAAATTTACTCCTTCATTGAGGAGCTAAAATAAGGTTTATAAATAAAATATGACACATTGAATACCAAATTCAATAAAAACCATATAAACATAAGCAAATTCTCTAAAAATTATACTCAAAATTATAAACGCTTAATTAGAGTTACTTCTTATGGTTTGCTTAATTAATTGATGTGTCCCAATAGTTATAGCCTTCACTCGCTTCTTTGTGGATGTTTGTAAACTCATTCTCATATTTTAATTGACGGTTAAAAGTAAAAAATAATAAAGGAATAATATAAATATAGAAATACCAAAAAAGGTGCCCTAGATTATGAGAATTCTATATTTGGCAGTGAAAAGTCAATGAATCTTGATGAAAATAAATGGAAATGTGTAAATTTTAGTGGATTTGGTTAGGAAACTTGATTTGGGTAATGGGTGTCTAAAGAATCTGAAAGAAAAATTGAGAGATGGATGAAAGTCGGGTTCTAGTGTGACCTCTTATGTTTTAAGCATAGACTGTGGACCATTCTATGCAGGAAAATTTTAAGAAATAGTCTACGGTATAGGCATGGCTAAAATAATGGATCCTCTTAGAAATAGTTTTCTTATAACACGACTTGGTTCAAAAGTCTCTCCCTTATCTATGGATTCTACTATTTCTTTTAGGATGTAGACATAATCTGATATACGGGCACATCTTAAGGTCTATATCCTTCTTAAAAAACTGACATATCAATATGATTTGAGATGCATGCATGCCTTAGATCATGTTAACTTGGGATTTTAACTGTGTACTTTAATCAAATGAAGTTCTGGCAGACAGAGTCAAATTGATGAGCATTAGTAAGGAAATAGGGAATGCTTCTAACAGATTAGGGATTATATACTTGAAATAGGTTGGTAAACTCTTCACTTAGAGCAATAAACAGTAAGGGAATTATGATATTGGACAAGATTATAATAAACTAGATATGGATGAAGACTTTTCCCTAAGGGATTTTCCAACAGGCTTCCTAACAAGGGTATAGTTTTCAATAACTCTGCTTCCCTTAAACTTTTCAAACCTTAAGGATCAAACATTCATTGTATATAGTATGGAATAGGAGAAGCTTGATGTCTAAGGCTTCCTTTATTACATAGATGGTATTGAGAGGTGGATTCAAAACCAAAGAAAGGATCCATGGCTTGACAGATAAACTATGCACACTATGCATCCAAGCTTCCAAAACCATCCCTTGTATGTTTTTTCCAACACAGATATACTAGCCTAATTTGGTCAAGGATGCTGCACATACTGGTCCTAATATATCTAAAATAGATTTAGACAGAATTCTATGATGAGATGATGAGAAAAAATGGAAATCAGGGAGAGATCATATTTGCTTAAGTTTGTCTTTTAACTATACTGTTTATTCCATTTGGCTTGAAAGAAACTACAAAATTTTCCAAAAATACACAACAGGAAATTCTGCACTGATTCACAGAATTTGCTACTATATTAGTGAAATATTAGTTGAGGCAACAATGGATTTATGGTCTTGATGAAGTAATGTGCTTATGATATTATTAGAAAAAATCACCCTCTTATGGTTTCCTTCACATCTCCCATTATTTTTGCTTTAAATTTTCTTAATTAATTGATTAAAATTATAAAGAAACCTAAATAATAGGTCAACAAATTTTTTAAAAAGTAGTTTTTCAAAGAGTTCAATTAGTCAAACTCGGGTTAAATGTTTACTTTTACAAAAATCATACTTTTTAGAAACTCTTCAATCACCTTAATTTATATTCTTATCAATCTCTAGCCTTAGTCTCGCCATCCAGCAGAACGTTTCCGGAGCCCTGGGCGAGTATCAGAAGAGATGTAAAGTTATTCTTGGATTGGCTATCACCTAGTGCATGTAAAGTTAGTCTTCTAATGAAATTTAACTTTTTTACATGTGACAATAGGGCATCTAAATAGTATTCAATGTGACAATAATATATATGATCAGTTAATATATCTAGTTCTTTTGACCAAAAAATATATATATATATATCTAGTTCATGGGAAAGCAGAGATAAATAAAGTGTATGTAATGTGCTATTACAGTTTAAAGTTTTTTGAAATCCTTGCTGTTACAATACAAGAAGGTACGTTTTCCAGAAGCTGTGGCTGTAAGAACAGCAGAAAAACCAGCATATTTTCTTTCTGACCTAGTCTTGCATATTTCTGCAATGTATTTGAAGAGCTGGTGTTCTCTATTATAAGGTTGGTCCATGTAGTCGCCAATTGGCATCCACTAACAAAGCAAAATGACCAAAAGAACAGAAGCTGTTATGATTGTACAATCTTAATTCAGGCTTTGATTTGGAATCAGCGTCTGATTGCATTTAGAATGAAGTGGAAATTGGAAGTAGTTCATGAATAAACAAATAATAGGTCCAGCTTAAGTGAGGGAATTAATACAATAGATATCACTGATCCGGGCAACTAACTAGGAACAGTACCTGGGCATCTTCAACCTCTGAATCTCGCTTTTGGATGTCAAAATGGCATGGCTTTAACATGCAGACAAAAAATAAGTCTGATTTCCTGAAGAAGGATTGGTGACTTTGCCTGCACAGAATGAATGAATACTTGTGTCATGAGCAGACCTGGGTTTAAGGGATCATAAAACCATCCATAAGCATGAGAAATGATCCAGAGCATAGAATCTTTTAGGGAGCGTGTGCCTCTAGCATTAATCAGCTTACAAGAAAGAGAGATGACAAGTTTATAATGCCAGAGAAATAATTGATATCGAGCATAAATTTTACCTGAATGCCAAAATTTCAACAAATTCAACGTCAATCTGATGCAAATGAAAAAGAAAGAGAAAAGCAAGATCTTAGAGGACAACTGGACTCAAGAATACAAACATGTCTAGCAATTTACATCAACTTGACAGGCTGTAAATTAAGATGTTGCTACTCACTCCTGTTTCTTCTTCAACTTCCCGAATCGCTGCTGCACATATGTCCTCTTGCTGTCGTTGGAAAATGTCAATTAATGATCCTATATTGCTAGGATGTATTTTTCTCTCACACACTCACCTCATTAACTACTCCGGTGGGCAACTTCCACACTCCAGTACCTCTAAATCCACCACGCTTCTCCTTAACTACAAGAACCTGCATTGGAAATGATAGTTAACTTTATAATACCATCCTATAAAAATTTACTTGATCCAAAAGTGGTTAGGACAAGATAGGCTTAGAGCTTTGGATTGCAAAAACATGAGCAGACCCTCAAATTTGAAAATGAATGCAAGAATCGTCAGGTACCTCTCCTTCGTTATTCATCACAAATGCTCCTACACCCACTCTATGTGAGGCATTTACTGGAAGTTTATCAGGAGTTTCAGGTAGCCAACATACTAGCATCAAATAATCTGGTTCAGCATGATGATACCGAAATCCTTCCTACATGGATAATATTGTCCAGAACCACAAAGAAATCATCAATAATATTCAATTTCAGTCTTTTAAAGTTACCTACGTTTCTTGTTTTCCTAGTTTCTGATCCTTTGTTCAACATTATATCCCTAGTTTATATTTTTCAAGAGTGAAAACCAACATATGTAAGGATACGGTTTTGCTTTTACCTGAACTACAGGGTTGACAAGATGTGCAAGTCCAATGGGCAATTTGATCCAAACTCCCTTCTTTCCCTGAAAAATATAGCATGAATTATAGTGCTCAAGACTCTTTTAAGTGGATATGATAAAGATAATATAGAAATGATGATTATGTACCTCTTGCTTCCATTTCAACATGGAAGATCTAAGTAAAGTAATAAAAATCTGAGAGTCCATGTACTCCTTCATGTCTAAAGTAACTCCGTCATTCGAATCCTCAATTGCTCTGGGTAATTCAACGCATCCAGCTCCATTTTCTGGTGTGATATGGGCCTCAACTGGCAATGAACTTGCAGATGATGACATGTTCCTCACAAACAATGAAGTCTCTATGGAGCAAGCTGGAGAAATTAATTAATTAAAGAGTAACTAGGCGTCAACTCACATAAAAACCCAATAAAATTAGTCCATTATCTCTAAATCTTATGCACTAAGAAAAGAGCACAAAACAATGATTGTTGGCAATTAGATCGGCAAAAAATAAAGTTGTTTAACTAAATACACACTCACTTTATTAAAACTTCTCACTTCACAATTCGTAGGAGTTGAGATTCTTACAATACTTTCACACACTACACAACCTTTCTTTTTCTCTCACTTTTCTTTTTTTGATTTTGTAAAATACAATGCAATGACTGAATGGTCGTATTTATAGAGAGGCAGAGTAGGACTATAAGGCCAGCTTCAATGAATCTGACCAAAGGTATTCAAACAATTTAGCTTGGTTTTTTGAACAAGTCAAACACAAATCCTAGTTTACTGTATCAGCCTTAACATTATACAAGAAAGTAGTAATCGGCTTAAAAGAAAATTTTCGACAACATTTACATATGGCAGACAGAACATATGCAAGGTTAAGTTCAAAACAAGGAAACAAATATAATGTAAGAGGACATGCTAATTGTACGAATTGAGTAAGCCGTAGCTCCTGGAACTCCCAAGCAATTGGAAAATGAGGGATTGCCCAGAAAACAAGATTGTACAACTGCTGAAGATAAACAAGATCAGAATACTATGTCAATAAGGCAGCCAACCGGATTATTCTCAGCATCATGGATAAGAATAGTTGCAAATCACATGTGGTGTTTCTTACGAACAAAGAATGCAAAGTCCACAGTAAGAAAAATGAAAGTAAAAGCAGATTCACTGTTTCACTTCCACATATTGAACACTTCTTTTACCCGCCATTCTTGTTAGACTTGTACCTGCAAGTTTGCGTCTGTCTAGACCGCTTCTCGTCGGTCAACAGTCAAAATGTTGTCTCCATCACCTCGAGCCTCACGCAGGTAAAACAGGAAAATTGCAAGCTACAGATGTTCCAAGGAAGGCCATGGATCAAAGATGTATGATGTACTCATTATTTTCCCGATATTCCTATACGGTTTCGTGGCATTTTAGAGAAGGAAGGTTAGAGGATAAGGAAGAGGAATAAAATAAAGCAACTAGGTCCTCGCTATCTACATCGACGTTCTTGTTAATGGAACCTGACAAGAAGCAAAGGGCCAAGAACTGTCTGGAACCGGAATGAGTAACTATTACATAAAAGAAAATTGATTTAACAGAGAAAGATGGTAATTGTGCTGGAAGCCGGGTCGGGATCCAGCCACAGATCAATAATAACTTTTTTGTATATTTGATTTCAAAAAAATCAATCTCTTAATTTTATAATGAAAATGATTAACATAAATTATAATAAAGAATAAACTTAACTCGTACCTTATTACGAAGATTGATCCTTATCTTATTGAATCATTCGAACCGTTTCTGAAATCAATTCATCTCAACCACTGTACCCGCACAAATCGATTCTTCTCGTTATTCAAGGAATACAAAGAGCAGTGATTTGGGATATAAGAGTAAAAGAATTTATCCCTCGTTTGCAGCTTATTTAGAAAGGCTAGCCACAGGATGAAGGAATACTTTGGGCTAGTTCTTTTATGCCATAATAAATTTATGCCAAGGAGCACACGGATTAGGAGGTCTCATTGTTGGGTACCTTGCTCTCGTGAGTCATAAGCCCAACGTCTTAAGTGACATTTGGACGCGTATTCCATAAGGGTGGCGTACTCCAATCAGGACAAATATTGAAACAACTCACTGCTCCTATTTCAGAACAAATTTTGGGAAACTTAAACTGGAATTTCAGCATGACTTGTTCAGAACATTTGGGCCCTATGTCTCTAATTTATTTAGAGATAAGAATCATTTCATTTGGAGATCCCATAACAAAGTTATGGAAAAAAGGAATCGATAGGGTTTTGGCCTCAGTCATATTGCATCTATCTTGGAGGCAATTGGCATAACCGTCATTAGAGGTATCAGATTAAGATCGTTTTGGGACAGTTTGAAAGAGGACTCCGAGATCTACCACCTTTATAAAAACCTCGAAGACGGATTCTATCGTCTGAAGGGGCCAAAAATGGAGTAGACAATAGCAAAAAGTAGACGAAGCAGGAAGCAGAGGAATGCACGAAGCAGACGAATGCAAGGAGCATACAAATCAGGAAGTAGACGAATGCATGAAGCAGAGAAATGCAAGGAGCAGACAAATGCACGAAGCAAAGAATGCAAGGAGCAGACGAATCAGGAAGCAGACGAATGCACGAAGTAGACAAATGCAAGGACCAGACGAATCAGGAAGTAGAAGAATGCACAAAATAGACGAATGCAAGGAGCAGACAAATCAGGAAGTAGACGAATGAACGAAGTAGATGAATGCAAGGAGCAGACAAATCAGGAAGCAGAAAAATGCACGAAGTAGACGAATGCAAGAAGCAGACGAATCAGGAAGTAGACTAATGCACGAAGTAGACGAATGTAAGAAGTAGACAAATTAGGAAGCGGATGAATGCACAAAGCAAACGAATGCAAGGAGCAAACGAATCAGGAAGCAGACGAATGCACTAAGTAGGTGAAACAGGTCAACTTAAGACGAAGCAAATTCAACTTAAGATGATGTAACGCTTAAGACGAAGCGGATTCAACTTAAAACGAAGCAAAGTCAACTTAAGATGATGTAATTCTTAAGATGAAGCGGAGTCAACTTAAGACAATATAACGTCATCACAAACGATATGTCTCTACAGACGATACCATTTTATAGACGATATGACGTCATCACAGACAAAATGACGTCATCACAGATGATACCACTTACAGACTATACATCCTACAAACGATGTGACGTCATCACAGATAAAATGATGTCATCACAGATGAAATGATGTCATCACAAACGATACCACTTGACACTCCTAAGCATCTGCCCTTTTAAGGACCATAATTTTGGACTCCGACGTCAAAAATTTGCCTACTATAAACTATTTAGAAGCTAAAAGAAAGTCCTACAATTTTCTGAAAGCCACATTTTCCTAAATTTGCCTAGGTTAATCCAGATCTTCCCCTGACGTTTGAACTGGAACGTCTTCCTTAAGCAAACTTTAAAATGCAATGTATAAAATTGAGAGGAAATTATGAGCAAACATGCAATCTTATTCCATTTCCATCAAAGATAAGCGTTTTACAAAGCTTTGGTGGGCATTTCAAGTCGTAAATACATTAACATCTCGAAATCCCAAATTACAAAAGATACATAAATCATGAGTTGCTCAAAATGCAACTAAAGCCTTGCTTTACAAGATTTGCTTCAAATACAAAACATTTCAAAAGTGGAGTGATGCCTTAGCTATTGACTACTTGATCTCTTACTCATTAACTGCTTATGGGGAGGAAAATGAGGGTAAGCTTGAAGCTCATAAGTAACAATTTTATAATTGGTAAAAGCAAAACCATTTATATAATCAGTTTCAGTGCAGAAAATTTATGTTTATGCAAAATGTGCATGCATCATTCTTGTCAACTTATCATGAACATGTAGCATATCAAAATGATTTGGGTTGATCCTTAAACATGATGCACTATAAATTTTCACATAATGGTCTTATGTAGCCATAAACTTGAGGGAGTCCGTGAAGAAGCTTCGTGCCAGTAACAGGCAGGCGGGAGAAGCCTATAACTTGGTCAACGTGTACATGACATTCTCGAGAGACTACCACAAACCCACATAACACATATTTCATAACTTGTAAACTTGTTGCCTAAAATGGTGTATGTTTGCAAAACTTGTGTTTCATGAGCATAAAATATTTCATATGCATTTTCAAAACTTGATATCTTTTCAGAAATCATTTTCATAAATCAAACAAAATTTATAAACACAATATACAACACCTTTTCAAAGCATTCAAGAACAGTAAATGCATATGAATAAGGTAGTTAAAAAATCATTTCTTGTCATTTCTTTAAAGAAACTTTAATGGCTTATTACTTAATTATAAAAGTGAAACCTACCTTGAATTTCCTTGCTTTTAACTTGCTTAAATGTGCCTCTCCTCTTGCTCCTCTTGTCTTTGTTGATTCCCTTTTCATAGATAAAAACCCCAAGTTCAAATGGGTTTTCAAATGAAAATCCCTCAAAGCACAATCACTAAAATTAATTTTAGAATACTTAAATTCATGCATCTTATAAGCTCTTTGAACCAAAACCCTTTCAAAAATCCAAAAAGGTTTAACATTAACTTACCTTGAATCTTCACCAAATGGAGAGATGTTTGGTTCAAAAGAGAGCTCTTGTCTTCCTCTACCTTTTTCCCTTCTTACATAACTTCAAAATCACTCTTTAAGACTAAGAAAAATCAAGACCTAGCATACCTCTAATCTTTCTCATCTTTTTCTCTCTTCTCATGCTTCTCTCTTCTCTCTTTTCTTCAATCACGTTTTTGGCTTCTTAAATGTAAGCCAAAATTTTCCTCTTACCATCTTGCCCCTCCTTCTAAGCCTTAATGCTTCTAAACTTATGTGACTTGCCAAATTTGCCCTTACACACTCTTACTACTTTAATACTTCAATTCCCTTAACTTATGTTATATTATCTTACCACATTAACATGCTAATTAATCCCACATATTAATCCCTCATAACCTCAACATTAATTTAAATCATGCCTAATAATATAAAAAAATTTGGGAGCCAACACTTATAGTAGTGTAGGCCGAAGATTTGTGTATGCTTTTAAGGAGCTGGCTAGCCATTCTAATTTGTCAGGTCGGGAACAATTTGGATGGTACGGTAGAGGTTGTAGGGTGCATATGGTCTTAATTGTAGCCTCTTGCCAGCTCCACCAATTATTTCTGATAACATTGGAAACTTTTGCATTCATAAGTAATTCTGAACTATTGATTACTCTAGGAGTTGAGAGATCCTTCCTGATACCTCTAAAATGCCAAGGATCCTTTCATAAGAAAGTAGAAATTCTATTTCCTATCTTAAATTTGAATTGGTTCCCAATAAGGTTCTTAACATGTCAAAGCTTTCTTCAACTTCAGGAATTATTATTAGTAAGCTGAGTATCCCAATGAGATCCCTAACATGTAAACATTTTTCTGGAGAGCCTTATTATCATTATTACTTCTTGTATTTTTTAATCACATTTTTAGTTTATTATTTATTTCATATTTTATGTATTAAGTATTTACTTTATTTTTAATATTATTGTTTGTTTATTTTTATTTTTTATTTTATGATTTAATATTAATTTTCTTTTCTTTATATATTTTTAATTTTTATTGTCATATACTATCTACTAATTAAAGGTAAGACTATATACTAATAATAGATCTTATTAAATCCCTTGTTTTAACATAATATTTAACATATTATTACTGTTATTATTATTGATTGAAACTTTCAACATCTAATTATTGGTCTTTAACTATCGACTTTTCTTTTTGATCCAATCTTTGACCAACCAATACCTTTCTATGTATGATTGTATTCCATTTCCTTAGTTGATCTTATTTAGTCCTTTTCCATTATGGATATTGTTTTCATGTTCACGTCCATTTCTTCCTCCCTTTTTTTTCATTTCTCACCTCTATCCACATAAAGTCTAATTAATTATTGTGCCGAATTTGAGACTAAATGGCATAATTATGAGAGGTCGAGTATCACTTGACCGAAGGATTGCTGCATGTAACGACCAACCTTTAATTAGGGATGAACATTCGGATAATTCGGGCCAGATTTTTACTGTTTAGGTCCAGCCCGAATTATCTGAAAATTTTTTCCCTTACCCGGCTCGAACTTGAACTTACCCGACCCGATTTATCCGATTTATCCGAATTATCTCGGCCCGAATTACCCTGATTACCTTATTTTACAATTTTTTTAAACCTAATTCGGGTAATCGGGCCGGTCCGAATTTTTTTTCTTATACCCGTCCTGGCCCGAAAATAATTCGGGTAACACCCGGACCGGTCCGAATTATCCGAACTTTAGAATTTCGTTACCCGAATTAATTCAAGCCGGGGCGAAAAATCGGATCGGCCCAAATAATACTCACCCCTAACTTTAATGATTTTTTTATATGGACAAATCCTGCAACCGGTGTATATTATACGCATTGACAAATTTTTAC
>JAOTAZ010000009.1:7768827-7787786 GCA_025629785.1 Erythroxylum oxycarpum | reverse complement strand
CAAATATAAAATATTTAATTTAAATCTAATTACAATTATAATTATAATTAAAAGTAATTTTAGTCTCTCTCTATATAAAAAAAAAGTCAGTGGAGCAAACAGTCTTGGCATTCTCTTGAATCACGTTTTTCTTCAGCTCTTCTATTTTCTAATCTATACTTCAACTTATTCCATCGAAAAGTTTTTTAAAAAAACGGAAAAAAAATCATTCCGACTGTACCCATAATTTGATCTCCTAGTTATCCAGCATCTTCATTACATTATATGAATCACCAAATCTAGGCCTGAACGATGTTTCTTTCTTTTGTCCTGACCAACTGAGATTTTGGTCAAAGAGAGGTAATTACTACATTTTCGTGACTTTAAAACACCGACAGTGAATAAGATTTCTGGTGGCAAAACAATGTGCATGGCCAATATGCCCAGCTATATTTAAAGTTCCATATATACTTTAGGTATAGGTTATGTAAAATTCATCTGTAAAAGCACAATATAACTTTAGGTAAAAAGAGGATGATACATGCATTAAACAGATTCGCTGAAGAGAAGTCTCTGGTTTCTATATAATTTCTTAAATGCTCACTTAAAATCTTAGAATTTACGACGAACAATAGATACCCTACACGTTGATACAAGGGGAAATAGAAGCCAAATTCCAGGACCCACTTGGCGTCTAAAAGGCACTAGAATGTGATGCTTATTTGATATAAATTCGGAGTGAAAACTAGCTCTTTATGCAAAGGCTTTCTTTACAGCATATAAGGGTGGTCACCTTTTAGTTTTCATCTGTATCATGCTAAAATGTAACATCTACGGAATCATGATATTTCGTCCTGTTTTCATCCTTTCATATACCTAGCTTGTAACAAATTAAAAGCCCCATAATGACTAGTAACCAAAAAAAAAAAGGTAGATAGCCAGTTAATTGCAGGATTTTTAAGCAAATCGAGATCTATGCATTCAAAAGACGAACTAACACGTAAAATCGCGTACATCATCGATGTGATGTGTGTATTTCTGGCACTTGTGTAGAAACATAAATGTCTACTAGTTAGGTAGGGAATGGACAATCCAAACGAGGCATCTACTTAATGAACGATTATAAAAGATAAGACATGAAAAGAAGCAAAGAATAAACCTTATCCTCATTCTCCACTCTCCAGATCTTATAGTTAAATAATCACAATCGGACCAGATATATTATGGTCCGATTAATGAACCTCGAGAAAGGGGCCAGAATATTATAGAGGAGGACATAGGCGTAGCCAGATATCATGTGTTTTCCATTATACATAGAGGTGGTGATATATACAATTATATATGTCGTTAGAAATTATTTTAATTTAAATTGTCATCTTTAGACTTCATATATGATTTAACTGTTTACCCCAAAAGAAAAGTTTTTTATTAAAAATCAAATTATGTTCGTTTAAGCTTTCACGATATGGAATCTTATTTTAGAGGACTTCTTTTCATGGTCATGGCTCGCTATGGTCTAGAAAGAAGATTACCCATGTTAAAGCCGTTGGAAAACGCTTTGTGACCTCTAAGGATGATTAATAAATAATAAATGCTTGTGTGCTCGTGATAAGTTGACAAGATTAATACATACATAATTTGTACTATTGTGAATTATTTGACAAATTAAGAATTTCATGATATAAGTATTTTATGATTTTTAACTGCAGTTCAATGACCTTGAGTTTTCAAAAGTTTTGCTTACTTTTCTATTATAAACTATTACTTTCGAACTTTCAAGTTCACCCCCTTCCTGTCCCCACCTTCAAGTGATGAGCAAGAGATGGGGTGAAAGAGAGTTAAGGCATCAATCCAAATTTTCTTATGTTGTATTCTTAGTTAGTTTTGGAAAACACAAGGCTTTAGTCACATTTTAAGAATTAGTAGTTCATGTAACTTTTGTATTTTGAGATTTCGGATTATGTTGTAATGTGGCTTGAAGGGCCATTATAGCTTTGCAAAAACACTTTGTTTTGAAGGTATTGAAATGTGAATGAGGAAAAGTTAAGGAGTTTTTAATTGTAAAATGGTTGAGCTGAAGTAATAAGTTTGTTTTGATGTTTAATTGTTGTGGGCATACCACCCTTATGGGAAGACGGCTAATAAGGGTTCATAGAAATAATCCTACAAGGTAATATGCACGTTCTAGTTAAGTATTATGATATTTCGCAAGAGTTGGTTTTTGGAAACAAGCGGGATCCAACATTTGTGGTATCAGAGTCTAGTATTACGATCTTATATGGGGGAATAGCGATAGCTTAGAGTTCGGGCTAATAGGATTAGTGAGAAAAATGGTGTCTTGATAGAGTGTATGGTAAGGAAAGTTTGTGGACATTTAACAATAAGAAATATAGCATAGTCAGATATGTTAGACACAAATTATGTTATGTTAGCGAATAAGGTGACAGAATTCCATTGTGGATATATCTTTGAATTGATATGGATGTAAAAAGGTTTTCTTGAATTGACTGAGAAAGAAATAGGGACATGGGTGAAAATGACAAGATTTAAGGAGTACAAGTAAAGAAGAATTTTAAAAGGTTGAACTAGGAATTGAACACGATTGTTTAATTGAGGTGATAACAGTTATGATTCCGCATAAGAATATGTCTGTGATATTAAATCAGAATGTCATATTGATTAGAGATCAATGATTTGGAATTTATTGAGGATATACATATGGAAGATCAAAAAGATGACAATAGGAAAATCAGACAGAAATGAGGAAATAGTATAGGGGAAATGAAATAGACATAAATGACTTATCATGAGATAAATGAAATGATATGTAGTATAGAGAAAGTTAGAAATGCATACAAAATAGAATTTTACGTATAAATGAGATTAAAGAAAAAAATGAAGAATTGAATGAGAAGAGTTCAAGCAAATATTGTCAAAGACTAATGGAGATTACAGCATCATTTGTGTAAGATATAAATTGGATGTGGGAAATAAATCTCTTGATAGGATGGGATGAATTTGATGACACACACCTATAATGCGAAGATGATAACATTTGATTGATAAAGATTGTATGAACCGTATAGATGACTGTAGAAGGGAATCTTCTTTTTTTTCAAAGAAGAATTTCATTGAATTAGGTTAAGCAAATCAGATAATTTTATATTAAGAATGATCAATGAAGAAACAAATCAGAAATGATTATGAAATGATTCAAAAGTGAGTATTGGAGTCTTATTCCTGATGGAAACTCAAGCATGAAATGTAGAATATGCTACTGAGAGTGTATGCATTATGTTTGATGTAAAGTATCAAACTATGTGATAGGATTCTTGAATTTGAAGTGACATTATTGTTAATATGATGAGATCAGTCAGGTAAGAATTTCGATGACAAAATTTTTTAAAGGGGGAGAATTGTTGGACCCCGAACTTTTCTTAAAAGACTAGAACTAATAAATGAGAAATGTGGAGAGGTTCACATTTTTGCTTTGGTGCGTTTAGTGGATAAGAGATTTTGAAATGGGAAGAATTAAGGTGAAAGTTAGCAGCAAAATAAAAACGACAATGAAGTTGAATTTATGTAGTAAGTTGTTGAAGGATATGTATATATATGTATGTTCTGTTATTGGTGTTCATGATTAATCATGGACTATATTTTCTTTATGGATGATACTGATTTGAAATGGAGTTGAGAATGGGAAGGAAATGAAGTAGAAAAAGTGATCTTAGTATAAGTTGTGTTAAGGAAAGACTTTTGAAGCAAAATGGGTAGTTGATCTGGAAAATGTCACTGAATATGCTGCAGTATTTTAGCCACAACTTGTTCTCTGGTTATCCGAACGAGATGATTATTGATTTGGATTAAACTAGAAACATATGGCGACTGACCACGTGTCGTAACACTAGTCAAAATAAAATAACTAGACGTACTACTATAGCAGTGGTGAGTTTAGGTCGATCCCACAGAGAGTGTGAAAAGTTTATGAAATAAAATTAACCGGTGTTTAGGAAAGACAGAGGGGGGGGGATTGGATTTTTAAAAAGAAAAAATAAAACTAATTAATAAAAACAAATTAAAGAAAACATGCAAAAATGATAAATGTGGCAAATTCGGTAAGGACTCGATTCTTTGGTTCAATTTCGGCCTACACCCTAATTAAGCATATTTTATTAATTTGTTGTTCTTTAATCTCTCTTAGTAACTATTAATCGTGGGTTAATAGTTAACCCGAGTTTTCCCTTAAGGTTTGTTTAATCAAGATACAATCGTTAATTAAACCTAACCACTAAACAACCTACAATACGATCTCTAGATTTAATTAGGTAGTAGCATAATGAATTAGGAAAACCGATTAATCAAGGCAATAACCACATACGATGCGTCATTTAACCTAGGTCATGTTATCCCTAATGATTACGAATCATTAGTCGCTACATGTGAATTCCAACATAACAATTACGGATTATATCAAGATTTTAGCAATAGGGTTGCAATTAACAATTCAATGAACGCATTAAAATCACCAATCACAATACCCAATAGGTTCATACACAAATAATCGAACAATAACGAAAATCTGATTATCCACACACAATACCCAAATTAATTAACATGGGATAACACAATCAATTCCTAATAAGAGAAGGAAACAACAAAATATTTAAAATAATACTTAACCTGGGTCGTCGGTGTCAATTTTGCCTCTGAACCAGCGTCGGGACTTTTAGCTCTTCATGCGTCTTTTTCGAGAAAATACTTCAGCCCCTCTCAAAGTCCCTACTTAAATACCTTTACTATTTACTGTAGCTCCTTGTTCTGTTTATCGCCTGCTCGCAATTGTGCTTCTACTGTTTTATCATTGTTGCGCCGCACCAAGCTTCCTAATTTATTCTTCACAGCTGATTCAATCATTCAAGTCTCTAGCGTCTCATGTTCATTGACGTGACCAATAAAGGTCACCGTCGACTTAAAACATTGCAAACTCTCCTGTGGCGTTTTTGCTTCCTCTCCCTGACGGCACTGTTGTTGATTTAAAACTCTCTGCTCCTTTTTAACCTTGCATTGCGTGAACAACCAACTGCGTTGCCAGCTCATTAAAATGCATTTTTGTCTTCTTATAGAGAAAGCTATCCACTGCCTCTCCACGCTGCGTTCCACCATGCTCTTAATTAAATTTGTGCATGCTCTCTCCGTATATGCATTGTTGGCTGCCTAATTTGCGTCACTTATGTTGGTCACGCCCGCCTGTTGTGCTCCTCCGATTTAATCTCTTATGCCTCTTTTTTTCCTTTTAATTTTTTTGCTGATCCCAATTAAATGCAACCTCTTGATGTCGTTGTTGGACGCTCTTCTCCGTTGTTTCACGCCAGCTTCAATTTAAAACGTTGATTTCCTAATTAAAATGCAACTTCTCTTTGTTTTTCAATTTCTGTCTTTGAATTTTCTTTGTCCATTCTATGGAGACAAGCGAGTATTGATCTTCAAAAAATGTCTCGAATGAAGTATTTTTTACTCACTTTAATTTCTTTATTCCCAAATTGTACCTAAAATCAAATATGAATTAAAGTGAGTATCTTAAGCATTTTTGTACCGTTAATCACTAAGTACAAATAATTAAAAATATCAACAATTAGACACATATCATTTTTCAACCTTTCCATAAAAAATTGATAGCCTTCAGTGTTGAATTAAAAAAGATTGATCGAAAGGAAGTGAGGGTTCGTTGAAATAACCTTACAAGGAAACCCGCTCACACTTTTTGACTCCGGATCAATAGTTGGGTTTCAGAAACGAAGCCTAACATCTTGTCTTATCAGAGCTTAGGTTTTTGGGTTCCTAAGCTTAGAATGCATAATGGTATTAATTGTTATGCTATGTGACTATTTGTTTGCATTGTGAATTGATTGATTTCATTAAGTGGCATGCATATCATGCATACATGTAAGGAATAAGATTTAAAATGAAAGTAAGCTAAAAAGATAATGTCTTATTGAAAGAGTAAAATGCCACCTTGTAAAAGAGCATGAGGCACGAGGAGTTTTGCAAGGATCTGCTGCATCTGATTCCTCAGCATTGGAGAAAGGTACTGATGAGTATAGATCCTAGTAATTGCAATCGCATTACTTACATGTATGACCTTTTGTTAAGAGTTTGGACTATTAGAAACAATAAGAAGAATGGTCTTTTATTAGACTGTATGATAAGGAAAGTTTGTAAATATTTAGAAATAAGAAATATTGCATAGTCCGATATGTTAGACATAACTTCAGTATTTGTGGATATGTCAGCAAATTTGGTAAAGAAATTTTGTTTAAGATATGTACTTGAATTGATATGGATGTGAAAATATTTTCATGAATTGATGGAAAAATAGAGACAAGGGTGGAAATGGCAATATTTATGGTGTACACGCAAAGTGGAATTGACAAGCTGAACTCGAAATTTATAATCTGGAATAAGATTGTGTTAGTAAATTGAGATCAGAATTTCAAGAGGGCTATGCGTCTATAATTCTAAATTGATTAAGAACGTACGTATGGAAAATGAAACAACTGATAGTGATATACGTAGAAGTTCTCAAAGTTATGTCGACTAGTTACTGTACCTGATTAGGCCCAAGTTTATTATATAAATTGGTAACACTTTCATGGTTTTTACTATACCTTTTGACTTTGAATTCTTGATTTTGTGCTTAAATTATTCCTTGAGTGTGTAGTTTTATTTTATACAAATTGATGGTAAAAATTGTTACAAATTTGTATTAATTGCACTATTTATTTTTCTGAGAACAGTTGATATTGAAAATTGCTATTGTCATTGTAGGAACCTCAAGGAGAAGGGAGTCAAAAGATGGGCTGAAGTGAAGTCAAAAAGAGCAAAGGAGCTACAAAACGTTCATCGCAGCAAAGTAGACCTGTCCTCGTGACAAAACACAAAAAATCCAAGCTGAACTGTCGGGAAAAGTTCACCGCGGTGAAGGATCCAGCAAAGAGCAAAACCTTTTGGGAAAAGTACACCGCAACGAACTTATTTGTCGCTATAGAAAATCGTCGAAAATTCGAACCATATTTAGAAAAATCACTCATTGTTTGACTCGACCCACCGATCCTACACTTAAAAGCCTACTAAATTAGGTTACAAAGAAAACGACAGAAAACACTCCAGAGAGAGTCGACCACACACACCTCTCATCTCTCTCACTCTCGACCTTCAATCCTTATCTATGATCTGTTAGAGTATAAAACCAGTGGGAGCTTCACTTGATCAAGTTCTATGGAAGGTTTTTCATTTGTCATTGGGAAGAAAAGCACGAGAGTGGTACATGAGTCTCTCAAGGCATGTGGCGAATGCCTACCATAGCTGGGCCAATTTGAGGAAAGCTTTATTGAAGAAGTACTTTCTAGTTTTCAGAACTTCATCAATGAGGAAGGAGATTTATTCAGCTCGACAAGATTATGATGAATCCCTTTATGATTATTGGAATCACTTCCAAGATCTACTGTCCAAATGCCCACATCACTAGATCCGTAATGAGCAGTTAGCACAATACTTTTATGATGGGTTAAAAAGTCAAGAGAAAGGTATGTTGGATGTGGCATCAAGAGGTTCTTTGATTGATCTTACAGCTTCAGAAGCATGGGATTTGATTAAGAAGATGGCTCTGAATCATCAACAGCATAGTGTGAGAGATTCCAGAGGGATGCATGAGTTGGGAGCTTCAACATCCCAAGCTAAACGAATGGAGAGTTTGGAGTCTAAGGTTGGCTCATTGGAGAACAGAATCACTTCACAATTATCTTTCGTCACTATAGAATTGAAGAACATGAATTTGCATCTCCCACCATCTTCTGTAGATCTTAATGCACCCAATTGTGATACTTGTGGGTCGGTAATGCACATATCCAGTGTTTGCCTAGGGCAATACGAGAAGGTGTCCCCAGTGTATCCGGGAAGAACAAATCAGAACTACTCTAACACTTACAATGAGGAATGGAAGGCCAAACCTAGATTTAGTTGGAGGAATGAAAAGGGCAGAGCTCCAAACAGATTTCAACAAAGAGGAGGAGTTGGTACTTCCACTAACTAGTTCCTCAATCAACAGCAAGCTCTGACAGTCCCAGTCAAAGAGGACTCCAATCAACTGCTAAACAATATGATGAATTTGATGAAGGATGAAAGGAATTCTAACAACAATCAATTTAATACAATAACCACTCTCATTCAGCAGGATTCCCCTAAAACAACTGCTCAGTTCAATACTTTGGAAAAGAGAATGGAGCAATGGGAGACGAAAGCAGAAAAGATCAACTCATATGTCACTCAATTGTCCAACAACATGAGCGAGAACCAAGCAAGAAGCAGTGGAACAATTCCTTCCAATACTGTGATGAATCCGAAAAGTCTAAATGCAATTGCTTTCCAGAGTGGATCACCAAGTAGAAGAAGCATGTGATGAGGAGATTGAAAGTGAAGAAGTGCCTCTGCCAAAGGATGCAATAAAGAAATATGAAAGTTTCAAGGAAGAATCATTATTGAACGAAAGGAAGTTTGCATTTAAGAACAAGGAGCTACTTTAGAGAGTTCCATGGAAAAAGCACCAACATATGAGCATGGAGAATCAAGCAAGCATGATGCAAAAGGTAAATATTAAAAACCTTCCTTTTCCTAATTCATATTTAATAAGCAAGTGTATGATTGAAATTAAGCATGAAAAGGATATAATTGATTTATTTGGAAAAGTCGATGTCAATGTTCCTTTGCTTGATTTTGTGAAAAGAGTTCATGCCTATGCTAAATATCTTAAGACTTGTGCACAAACAAGAGGAAGTTTAGGCCCAATGAGAGAGTCCAAATGAGCTCAAATGTGTCAGCCCTTTTCAAACCTCAAATACCTGTCAAGTGTCAAGACCCTGAATCTTTCACCATTCCATGCATAATATGGAAAGTTACCATAGGAAGAGTCTTGTTAGATCTAGGGGCAGCAATTAATGTGATGCCTAAGTCTGTCTATCAATCATTAGGAGTTAAGAGTCTCAAGCCCACATCTGTTGTGTTACAATTGACTGATAGATCATTTAGGCATCTAGCGGGAATTATAGAGGACATCTTGGTCCAGGTCAAAGCTTTGGTTTTTCCATCTGATTTTTATGTGCTTGATATGTCTTCTGAAGTTGTGCAGGATACTTCTTTAATTCTCAGGCGACCCTGCTTAAGGACTATTAGTACTATGATCAGTATGAAGGAACCATAGAGGTAGGTGATCAACAGGCGAGCTTTAATATGTATGAAGCTATGAAACACCCTCATGAGGACTATTCGCTCCTAGGAGTTAACATGCTTGATATTGTTGTTGATGATGCATGCATTGAGTTTGAACGGGCAATGAATCCATTGACTAATGATTCCTCGGAGAAAGTATTTGTTGCTGATGTTTTAGGTGAGTTGCAGAGTGCGAACATTGGCATGGAGCTGGAAAGTAGTCGAGTTACCTCTCCATAGCATGGCTATGAGCCAAACGTCCCCCAGGAGCTGAAGGACCTACCTTAAGCATCAGGTTGCTTCTCTTCTTTCACTTACAATGTACTTTTGCATATTGATTGAAGAAGAAATGATATTGTTAAACATGAGTATGTTGACTAAGTGTGGGGGAGAAACTTGATCAGTAGGATTAGGTCTAGTTTTTAGTCAGACTTAGGTTTAGTTGTTTCGATAATTCATCTTCCCTTTGAATTATGTATTTTAGTGGATACATGACACATCTTTTATGGTAGAAGAAATTGGTGTAGATGGTGCATTGCATTTTGTTTTGTATTGGTAAACTTGCATATAAGTTGAGTATCTGTTGGAATTTGTCACGCCTTTTTCTTTTTGCGTTTCAGGAAAACTTCATCGTGGCATGGTACATTTCGCCGCGGTGAGCTCATCAGTTGCCACGGTGTGAATCAAATTTTTTGCCGTGGTGAACAGTGGTATGCAGCCTTTATCGTGGCATACTTTAATTCTTTTGGTATTCGCCGTGGCGAATGACCATTCTGCATAAAAATTTCCTCGTGAAATTTCTCTTTTACCCTTAATATTCTTTTGATCTTTCATCTGCCCTCTATCTTTTTTGTCATTTCCCTTCTCCCTCCTAAACTTACTAACTCCTTCTTTCTCTCTCACCTTCGTCTCTTTCACTTCAATTTCGCCGCAGCTTATCCGAGTGGACTTACACCATTTCTCCTTTAGCTCAGTCTCCTTCAGCAAGCTTTTATGCGTCGATTGTTTTCACATTGTCCTCCTCCTTCTCCTTAAATTTTTCCTCTTTCATTTCATTTTTATTCACGTAAATTTCTGTCAATTAGGGTTAGTTTGCGGCGTGGCAAATTGATATTCTTTGAGGGAAGCATAGTTTTAACCGCAGCTAGATTTTGATGTTTTTAGTGAATTTGTTTAATCCTTGTGTTTATTTTTCCTTGTTTTCTGCAGGAAAATGCCTCGAACTAAGAATACTTCATGTAACTCTCCCACTTCCTCCTCCAAATTCTCCCTATTCTCCCATTCATCCCAATCTTCCCATCCATCCCACTCCTCCACTCCTTCCCCTCCTCCAGCTAATTCCGAATATAACGACCTAGCTGAGAAAATCAACGATAGGTCATTCATTAAAGAACGCCCTTTTTCCTTGACCCCACACAATAATCTTTTCGTTCGCCAACTTGTTAATTCCCAGCTTACAGGATTAGTTCAGCCTAGGGATCAGGCAATGACAAATTTGTCTGTCATTTCTATACTCATGCCCGCATTCACAACACCTAGGAAATTAATTTCCGAGTTGTCATTGTTCCTACCGCTTTTACCACCGCCAGCGTCCATGAACACTATAACCTTCCTCCTATCCTCTGTTGCCACTACGAGCAGTTAATCCGTCACTATCCCTAGGACGATGTCCTTCGTACCCTCTATCCTGAGAGTGCCAAATGGTAGCAACCCATAATTTATCAATGCTACCTTAAGCATTTTGATCTCTGCCCCGATGCCCATCCTTGGCTTCATTTGGTCAGCAACAATATTCTTCCCACCACCTACCTAGCTTATATAACTAAACAACAAGCCCTTTATTTATACCTTCTCATAACTGGTAGGCTGGTTGACATAGCTCATGCCATTGCCTTCGTCCTTCGTGATTCCATCATTACCGCCAAGCTTACCAACTCCATAATCTTCCCCCACCTCATCACCGACCTATTCTGGGCCAATCATATACCAAATTACAATAATGATAGTTATTTCGAGCTGGCCCCTCATTTTGTTACTTCCGACTAAAACAACCTTGCTTCCATCCTCCTCCCCGATCCACTCCCCGTTCTACCCCACCTCTTGCTGCTGTTACCACCCCTGTTGTCACCCATTGTGAGGCATTGCCTCGCAAGGACAACCTTGCCCCTTCGGTACCTCCTGAACCAATTACATTACAGGCACTCGCCTGCTGAGTGAATGCTCATCAGGAGACCCTCTAAGTGGTAGCCTGACAGTAGACCTGTCACCGTGGTGAAACACGAAGAATCCAGATTGAACTTTCCGAAAAAGTTCGTTGTGGCAAAGGATCCAATAAAGAGCAAAACCTTTCGGGAAAAGTAAGCACTGTATTTTTTATTTATCCATCGGGTCAGTCTGGTTAGTTCTTTGCACCTAGTTTTGGCGTAGCATTGTAATACCTAAATGATGGTGTGCAATATCAGTCAGCCATAGACACCCCAGTTACTGGATCTAATCCTTCGCGAAGGCGAACCGTCGAAAACTCAAACCATATTTAGAAAAATCACTCACTGTTTGACTTGACCCACCAATCCTACACTTAAAAACCTACTAAATTAGGTTACAAAGAAAATGGCAGAAAACACTCCAGAGAGAGCCGACCAGACACACACTTCTCATCTCTCTCACTCTCGACCTTCATCCATCATTCCCTTCCATTTTTCATCGTCGCCTTCATCATCTGCTACTGCCGCCATGGATACCATCGGTGTGTTTACAGTTGTGAGTGTCCCGAAGTAATGCTTGGCTAAGCACCATTTCCTCTTAAAGATGTAGCAATGACTTAAGTTTAATGGGCTTCAAAGGGGAGTAGTTCATTTATGCTTAACTACATTGTTATGAACTCCTGAGTTAAGATTTATGCTTTGTAGTTAGATTTTCTTGATTATAGTTTAATCAAGTATTGAACAATGTATTGTGTTACGAATCTGTTGATGTAGAACTTGGAACTTTAATATATGAAGTCTCATATATGTCTTTTTGGTGATTGTGTTAATTCTCTTTTATCTGCCTAGTGTGTTTGATATTGAGATAATACTTGATCCCAATTGACCACTTGCATTAACTTATTCATTACACACACTAAGATGCATTCAACAAGGTTTTAAGAAATGGAATTCATTGATTAAAACCTTGGACTTAAAGAGTTCTTTAAGATTTATCATTTGAAAAATTAGTGATTTTTGTTCCCAAAAAGATTTGTTTTGAATTATGATAGCTAAACCTTAATTTTCAAGAGGATTTTATCATATTTGATCATCGTTTGAGTTTTCAATTTCCTTTCCAAAAAATTCAAAAATACCTTTTTATATACTTTTCTTTCAATTAGTTCAATTTAGTTAGTTTACTCAAAAATCCAATACCCCCTCCTAAACAATTTAGTTTGCATTTCTTGATAATTAGGCTAGCATAGTTCCATTGCACTAGTTTTCGATTAAGTGAGGCGACTCAAGGTTGCACTCTATATCGCAATCTTTGGAATTAAATTTTTTATTCGGTTTCTAAGGGAATAACCCAAAGACAAACTGCGGATCAAAATGGCGTCGTTGTCGGGGACCCAAGCAATTGGTTTTCTTTTGGTTAGCCGTTGTCATTTTTGTCTATCATTGATGATAGGAACCTTTTCTTTTACATTTCATTTTGGATAGTTTAATTTCATACTTGTCATTGAGTTTTATTATAAAGGATATTTTGATCATGTAAAGTGTGACAGAGATTGAAATTATTCAAATATCATAAGTAGTTGAAATCAATTGCATCGAGGTGTTAAGAATGGCTGAAACAACATTGATGACGATATCAATTGATTGATAAAGATTGCATGAACTGTATAGATGATAGTAGCCAGAAATCTTCTTTCAAAGAATACTTGCATTGAATTAGGTTAAGCAAATCAAATAGTTTACATTAAGATTGATCAATGAAAGAGCAAATCAAAAATGAATATGAAATGAATCAAAAGTGAATATTGGAGTCATATTCCGAGTGGAGATTCAAGCATAAGAGATAGAGTATGCACAAGAGATATAAATTAGATTTTTTGATGAATGTCTTACCAACACAGGAAGTTAATTTTGCAAATAAGTTGAAATGTGTGGAGAAACTAGTATGCATGAGCAAACATTAGAATAAGTCAATTTGAAATCAGAGGAAATTAAATGAATTGAGAAAATCATTCAAGAAAGGAAGTCAATTGGGAAATTGAAAATGATGTGAGATAATACTACCTCAATGAGGAATAAGATACTTAAAGAATTTCGAGGACCAATCATGGGCACAAAGAGTTTTTGGTTATATTTATTTGAGTCAACAAACACCCCGACAGTATTATGGTATTGAAGATTAAAGTGATCCAAGCAAAATTTGATGATATATTAAATGTATTCAAAAAGTTAAGAAGAATAGTTTGAATACTTGAGGAAAAACATGTAAATCATATAAGTAATGAAAGCAAAGAGAATTTTTGAGGAATTATAACACCAATATTAATTATATCATCTGAATTTGGAGATTTTATAGTATACAATGATGTCGTATAAGAGATTAGGATAAAATCCAATGCAGCATGATAAAGTGATTTCATATGCATGGAGACAATTGCAACCTCATAGGTTGATTCTTCGATACATGATTTAGAACTGCTACAGTAGTGATTTCTTTGGAGATAGTATATGTATGGGAACATCTTGGATGTATATAAATATACAAATCATTAAAGTTTGAGGTAATTATTGAGTTGAGAGAATTGAATACGAGACTAAGACAATAGATAGAAGTACTAAAAGATTTTGATGATACAAATGAGTATTTCCCAGTAAAGTTAGTGTTGTAACTGATACATTAAGTAGAAATCCCAATAGCAATGAAGCATGAATTCAGGTATTAAGGTTATCAAATCTAGTGTAATAAAGACTGTAGAATGTGGAGTTGAATTTTAAGGTAAATCAAAGTACTATTTGATATGGAATTGAAGATCAATTTTACATGAAAGGATTAGCAAAACCCAAATTAAGGAGTCAGAAATTGAGAATCTTATTAAGGAATTGAAAATGAATCTGAATTTTGAGTTTGAATTGGAAAATAATGCTTTGTGAGTGAAATGAGAGGTATGTATACCCAATAAAGATGGTTGAGCAAGCAATTACTAGAGAAAGCATGAATAACAACTTAAGCTATACATCCTAGTAGGAATACGTCGAGATAGCATTTGATGGCTAAGGAGGTAGAAGTAAATGAACACACCTGTGAGTCATCAACAGTCTTGACTATTGTAAAGATTCTCAAAGCTTATATTTTTAGAGTTCATAGGAATATGAGATCAGTGTACAGCTTTGATTAACTTTAAGCATAACAATCCTTATCGCAGTGATGTCATTAGAATATTGTATGGAGCGTTACATGACAAAAAGAGTCATCTGCCTCTTTATTTAGATAAATAGGGCCAAAGATGGTTAAAGGCCATAATTGATTGGAAATGTTATTGATAAGTGAAATTGACCTATATTAGGAATTAAGTGACTCAAGAAAATGAATAAATTAGATGGGTTAACACCAAAGGAATCAAATACAATGAGAGAGACATAAGAATTAAGATGTGAACTATGAAGGATGAATTGTTTCTAAGAGTATCACGTTCCCAAAGTGTGCTGAGATTAAATGCAAGATGTGCTCAGGTTAGGATAAAGAAGCAAATAAGCTTGAATTGTATTGGTCTATATAAAGTTATTAAGAACCGGACCATTGACTTATGAGTTAGTACTATTGACAAAGATGTCGTAGATTCATAATGTGACAACATTTCCTCTATTTGTTTGATCACTCAAGTAAGAATTTTGAGGATGAAATTCTTTAAGGGGGGAGAATTGTTAGACCCTGAACTTTTCTATTTAATGAGAAATTGTTGGCGATTATTCATGTGTAGAGAAAAGGAGAATTCTCGAATTTGAAATGAAATAGAAAAGATGGTTTAGATACAAGATGGGTTATATATGAAATATTGGAAGTTAAAAGTTGGGAAATGTAATTGGAACATGATCATTGAGCATGCTTCAGTGTTTTAGCCATAACTTTTTCTCTAGTTATCCAAATGAGACGATTCTTAATTTGGATTAAACTAGAGAAATAGGGCTACAAATTATCTGATGAAATTGAGTTCTAATTCAGTCTCTAAGAATTTTAACTTTTGGATGGACATTGAGCATAGAATATTGTTTCAGTATAAGAATAGTTCGGAAATGTTTGGGATATAACCTTTAGATTTTTGAACCAAATTGAATGATTTTGGTGTTATTAGAAAATTAAGACAATGAGGAACATTTTTATATAAGGAAGTATTATCAAATTTATTAAAATTTTCCATGATCATTATTCAAGGAGTTAGAAGTATAAGATGTTAGTTATAAAGACATAAAAAGGGTAATATGGAAAGACTACTTAAATGAAGGGCATAATGGGGAAAGACTATTAAATTGTGGCCTTGATATAAGAAGACTAAGGGGAAAAACTTGGAGAGAGGAGAGAAGTTTCGTGAGAAGCCAAAGAGAGAAGAAAAATCGTGAAAAAAGAGGAAAAGAGAGAGAGAGTTTGTGAGAGAGTGCAAAAGAATAAGGAAAGAAGAAGAAGAAGAAGAAGGAAGAAGATTTGTCCAAAGCAAGCTTCATTTTTTTCTTGCTTTGCTAGAGAAGGAGTTAGAAAGAGAAAAACGAGTTTTTTGTGTTGGGAATGAATGGAGAAAGAAGATGTTTTAAGGAAACCCATTTGATTTTAGGGTTTCTAAGCTAGGTTTTGGGTTTTCTAACCTAGATGGACTATGGGTAGGATATGTTTGAGATCGATTTATGTTGATTTCATTTGTTGTGATTTTGAAGTTTTAGGGTTTTTTTTTATTGAATTGGAATTGAATGGAAAATTGGATTGTTTTAGGAAATAAAAAACAGCCTACCGAAGAGCAAGAGGAAAGGCACAAATTGAGTTTGAATTTTCAAGAGTTATAAGGTGGGTAATTTATTTATAGTTATTATGTAATGAGCAAAATGCTTGTATGTGTATTGTGTGTTGAAATGACTTTCTTTGAAATCTTATGATGTGCAAATTACATTATAATGTATGATATTTCATAAAAATTGAATTGTGTGTATAATCATGCTATGCCTTGGAAATGTATCACGACATTTTGATTCAATGGAAAGAAGAAAAAGCCTGAGAATATGAAATTGTGAATGATTGAATTGAGCACGATATTTGATTGTGCTTGGGCGAGAGAGGAACTGTTTCGTAGTCACCTGCATGTTGATATAAAGCCTTCTCCCGGTTGGCCATTTGTGGCCTACGAGATTTGAAAAGTGGACTCGTTTCGTTGACATAGTACACTTCAGTTTCTCTGTTTTGTTCCACGGAACTCTCGAGCCAATTATGTGTGCATTTGCATTGTGATTTGTTAATATATGATGAAGTTGAGTATTAAGCTTGATGCAAAATATCATCCAATTTGTTTTATGTGATGATGCATTAAATTTTGAGTTATGAACTAGAATTGTGATTGTAGAACTTACAATGCTAGATTAAGATAAGATGAGCTTGTTTATATGAATATTCTCATATATGTTTGATTGTATGGCTCATCGCTAATGGCTATAAATATATTAGTCATTGAGCTGTGTAGCTCAACCCATAATTTTCCCTCCTTAGGTGCAGACCAAAAAGAGTAACGACCCTTGCAAGACATTTGGAACTCCAAGATAGCATGGACTCTTTTGTACTAAGTTAGTGACTAATTTGGATAACTTTATAGGCATATCAAACATAAGCATCCTTTTGTATTTGTTTTAAGTTCGATGTGTGTGTTGATATATAAGTAAAGCTTGTTCAAACATTCATTGTGATTAGAAATGAGAATGAGAACTTGAGAAATGTTTTTTCATTTGCTATCGATCTTTTGGGGATTACTTAGGGAAGATATGATCGTTTTTGTTAAGGAATTTTATTATGTGATCCAGTCACTTCCTTTGAATGGTCTTATTGAAGATGTGCTATGAATGATAGGTTTCCTCTATTGTAAGAGAGGTCAAGAAAAGATATGCTTTTGCTTTAATTAATATAGATTGTTTTGAGAATTTTGACCAGGTATATAATGACTTTATGTACAATTCTTTCCTTATTAAGTTTAGGATGCCAATTAAAGTTTTGCATAAAAAGAGGGAGAAGCATTCCATGAAACTTGGGAGAGATATAGGGCTTTGCTTAGCCAATGTCTATTCCATTAGTATTCCTTACAATTAGTTTTATGATTTTTCTATAAAGGTCTTGCTTTCACATATCAAAGCTTAATTGATACTATAACAAGAGTGATTATCTCTATAAAAACCATTAAGGAATTCAAAGAAATTATTGAAACCTTATCCGAGAATTTTTTAATTAAGGATGTTAGGGAAAATTAAAAGCTTCTCTTTATAAGGCTTAATTTTTTTTGAAGGAATGAAGATGTTAAATTGAGATATGTACAATAGGAAGGCATTTTACAAGTGTAGTTATTATAAGAGTCCTTCCTATGTATGTATGAGTATGTAGCCTACCTCAAGTTACTGTGAATATAAAAATTACAATGCTACTGTGTGGGCAGATCAATCATCAAGGATGATCCTTCTTTTAATAATCACAATCTTTATTAGAGAAGTCACTCAAGTTTCTTTTAAAAGGGATAAGGATCTAGAGCAGGTAGACCTATGGGACTAATAACGAAGACCTTTATTTCCACCGTCTTTACAAGATAAGGGGATGGTAGAGATGCTTTAGTAATATATGTATTCTATTAGTGTGAAATTGGATAACTTGGGGAAACTTAAAATTCATATAGATCGACTTAATAAGGTAATGCAATTAAAAGCACATCAACTCACAATTTGAAGGAGTAAGTGATCAGTTACCTAGATGGCAGGTAAAAGAACGCTTTTTAATAATACAAAGATAAACCAAAAAGAAAGAGTGTTAGCCATAACATTAAGAGGTGGCAAAATACTTGATGTTGCAACTACTAAAGAAAAGGAAGTGCAAAAGCAGGACAAACTTAAGAAAAAGGATGAGGAGGTGGAGGTGAAAATTCAAAACATGTATGCCACTCTCATCTAAATCTAGTGTTAATCTAGAGCAATAGCCATAATTCTTTGTTAATCCTATGTTTCACCCATTCTATACCCTCAAAGCTTGAAACAAAAAAAGAAGGATAAGGATAACTTCAATAAATTCAGATATTTTTTAAAATTTGCACATGAACATCCCATTTGTAAAAGCATTAGCCCAAATCTCCTATCTAAAGTTTTTTTAAGGAAATCATTTCTAACAAAATAAACTTAAAGAGAATGTTATGGTACCTTTAACTAATGGTACAGTACAATTTTGCAAAAACAAACTACCTTTAAACCTAAAGTATACCTTTATCTATTTTTTGTAAGTTTAGAATAGGAAAAATCAAGCCTATTACTATATCACTCCAACTCAATGTTTTGAATACCGTACCGAGCTCGGTACCGGATTGAGTTCTAGAACGGAACTGTACCGATACCGTTTCGAAAATTTTTTTAAATTTATAAAATAGTCCCTAAAATTTTTAAAAATTGTAAAATAGTTCATATTGGTATATTATATAGTTGTACTGTATACTTTACTAGTTTACTGTTTACATCAAC
>JAOTAZ010000009.1:7739217-7755230 GCA_025629785.1 Erythroxylum oxycarpum | reverse complement strand
TTGCCTTTAGGGCACTACTCTAACAATCTTACAATACTGTACAAACAAGCATAAGTCGAGTTATCACATATACAAGTCGACTTATCAGTATCGTAGAGGCATAAGTCGACTTACACAGTGTACAAGTCGACTTACACTTACATATATTAATAAAAACTCAAATGTCAAGTTACTCACCCTTTTCAATTGTACACACAATTGTGACAGAAGCACCAATGTTAGCCCACGATCATGGCCCGCTTGCCACGATCGTGACAGAATCCCTGAGACATGGCCCACGATCATGGCCTGCATGCCACAATTATGGCAGAATGCTCAGATGTGGCCTACAATCATGGCCTACATTGGGTAGATGCGCAAACACTAAAAAATGTCAAGTTTCCAGGGATTTTTGGACCTTTTTAACCCCAAAAAAAACCTTAGGGCTACTCAGAACATAAAGGATATAAGAGACTTTGACATTAGCCACCTTGAAGAAACCCTAGAAAGAATTCAGCGAGAGATTAAGAAAGAGAAGAAGGAAGAGAGAAGTGGAGAAGAAGCTGACTCGATGTACTTCACAAATCAGAATGTTTTCTGACATCGTTGCCTCCCGTCCTCCATTTCGATTGTATTTCCTATTTATTTTAGTTTTATCATTATATATAATTGGATTGAATAGTTGATGATAGGATCTAAATGTTGAGGATATTCTAAACTCACCTTTGGAGCATGCACCCAAGTATGTAAAAATTCTCAAAGACATCTTATCAAGTAGGTAGACATAGGATAAGAATCAAACAGTCTCCATGATGTAAACATTAATCTTATACCTTTATCAATTTTCAGGAAATTAGGGCCAGGAGATGTGAATTCAACTTCCATGCTTATTCTATTGGTGGATCAATCAATAAAGAAACCATTTGGAACAGTAGAGGATGTGCTTGTAAAAGTAGACAAGTTTATTATTCCTATAAATTTCATCATGCTAGACTTTGAAGAGGATCAAAACTTTCCACTAATTCTTGATAGACCCTTTTTTAATAATGGAAGAGCTTTGGTAGATGTTCTGAAGGTAACCTTATCCTTCAGATTGGTGATGAAAGAGTAGAATTCAATATGAATAAGGTATTAAAGAATCCGAAGGAGGATAACTTGTTTATGAGAATTGATGTAATTGAATCTTTAAAGGAGTAAAAGGAGGAGGCAACCAAAGAGATAGGATATTTTTATAATTTTATTTCAGCTTATTTTGTTAGTACTTTGTTATTTTTATTTTTTATGTTTATTTTGTAGGGTGTGAATTGATCATAGAGTGTCTCCAAATTCCATTTCGAACACCATCACCATCTGAATCACCATAAATATTCTTTCTCTAACTTTGTTTTTATTATTCTTTATTTTTCTTTGTATTATTTTGTTTCTTATATTGAAGACAATGTGTTGTTCAAGTGTGGGATGTATATGCAATTGCATATCAATTGTATATGAATTTTGCATTTGTATTGTGCTAGTTTTTAATTAATTTGGCATTGTATAGGCATTTTGTTGCAAGATGTGTGAATTGTGTGAATGTGTCATTGAAATGAATTGAATGGAATTAGTATAGCTTTGAACTTGGTCATTTAAATTTTAAAGGCATAGTAACTTGTGAATTTTTTGTTTTAAATGTCCTTAGGACTATGTGATGTTTTTATAAGTGCTTAAGTGTATTTTCAAGTGTTTTCTTAGATGATTATCAAGTGTAAAAGCTTATAATTGTGTTCGTATTAATGTTTGTACGTATTCTAAGAGTTTGATTGGTTTAGAGAAAGAATTTGTTCTTAATTTTATATTTTAAGAGGTGTTTGATGTGTTTATGAGTGTATGGAAATAGGAAAGTGAAGAAAAGAGAAAATTTTGGATGCATGTAGCCATTTTATGATCATGATACCCTCACGATCATGATAAGCGTGACAAATAGCAAATTCGAACAAATTTCAACTTTTCAAGCTCATGAGCATTTTAGTACTTTTGATGTTTTAAGGCTATTTTTGGAAGCAAATTAAGTGGCAAAACCCTAGAAAGAACCTCAGAAGTCTTAATACATATTTTAAGACAAGAAAAACAAGAAAAAAAAAACGTAGCAGCCACTAGATTCAAAGAAGATCAAGAGGAAACATTAAGATAGCTTCAGAGAATTCTAGATTTCCATATCAAGACTCCAACTAGTTTTTCTTTCTTTTCACTTTATTTATTTCATTGTCTTGCATGTTTAGTTGGATTGTTATGATGTTTAACATAATTATGGGTTTTTTAATCCATATTAGGGGTTGTTCTTGATATTTATTTTGAGCTTTATTCTTGTTGAATTCAATAGATCTATCAATGCTTTGTAATAACTATTATGTTTATACCTGGTAATAAAACGAGAGAGATAATCAAGTCATATGTGTTAAGGTGCACAATGAGAGTTGATATCTTAGTGGACCTATGATTATTAGATTAATTAACAATTAAAGCGAGATCCTAATTATGAAATTAATTATCCATAGAATTACTTCAAATCTATTCGAATAAGTAAGGAGTATTTTTGTGAATCGGGAGATTACAATTTTATGATTATTGAATTCAATTAGGGTTACCTAATTAGATCTTAAGAGAGCGTAATCAAAACTTTAAGATATTTAGGATCAAGCATAAGTTGAATCAATAAGACAAAAGGAAAACAAAATAAGGATAGAATAATTCCTAAGTCCCCAAACTTTGATTAACCTTATTTTTATTAGCATCTTAAGTATTTAATTGTTTAGTTTTAAGACTTATTTTAATTTCTTTTATTTACTCCCATTTAAATAAATCTCTAGGAACGATTCCTTTTGTACTACAAGTTAAGATCCATATACTTGCGGTATTGAAAGGTTTCTATATAAAACTTATAAACACTTTCTTTTACATCAAAAGACGAGGTGATCGTTAAATCTAAAAAATTGGTGTTTGCAATAAATTAAACTTGTCAATGTTTAAAAATAGCAAGAATTTTCATGAAGTGTTAATTAATGATAATTTGCCTTTTTAATTGATTTAATAATAATAAGTGCATGCTTACAAGTGCCGTAGGTGCGTGAATAGGTGTTAATATTTTGATTGATATGTATATTCAAATCAAAGCACTTAAATATGAATGGAATAAGTTAGTATTTTAGAACTTTTTAAGTAGTTGATGTTTAAGGTTAAGTTCATTTTATAAGATTTGATGCCAATGTACCATTATTGCATTATTACATGATTATGTGTTTATGTGTTTTATTTGATTATGGTTTTAGCTTTGTTTGAGAAAAAGCAAAGATTTAAGTATAGGGATGTTGATATGTGTTTTTAAGTGTTTTCTTAGATGATAAGTTTGTGTTTGATTGTTTTGAAATAAATATTTGATCTTAGTTTTATGTTTCAATAGGTGTTTAATGTGTTTTTTTAGTGAGTAGAAATAGGAAAATGAAAAAAAAATGAAGAACTTGAAGAATAGGAGGATGTAGGATCATGCAGCGTTGTACTATCATGCATAAGACGCAGCTGTATAGAATGCACCTTTTGTCACAATCTTGCATGGGTAAGAGGGCAAAATCGTGTCTAGCATGTAAAATTTTTTAATTCTCAACATTTCATGGATATTTTTAGAACCAAATTAGGTGAGAAGAACCTAGAAAGAACACTAGAAGCCTCGAGAAGTATTTAAGGATAAGAAAAACACCTAAAAAAGGTTGCACATCATAATTAAAGAGATCAAAGAGGATACGTCAAGAGCAACTCCATATTTTCTACAATTTAAAATCAAAACACAAATATGTTTTTCTTTCTTTTCTCTTCACATATTTCATTGCCTTGGATGTTGATTTGGATTATTAGGATGTTAAACATGATTTTTTTGTAACTAAATCCATATTAAGGATTTTTTTGATCTGTGTTGTTTAATCTATTCTTATTAAATTTGATAGACATATCAATGCTTTGTGATATTTGTTATACTTAAACTTGATAATAAATTAAAAGATTGAATCAAGTCATATATGTTAATGTGCAAAAAGAGAGAGTTAACTTAACATACCTATAAATTAACATACCTACAAATATCAGGTTAATAAATGATTAAAGAGAGACCTTAATTGTTAATCAATTATCCTTAGGATTGCTTCAAATCTAATTGAATATTTAGGTGTACTTTTATGAGTAAAGAAGTTGCAATTCTATTGTTATTGATTTCAGTTGGGATTACTTGATTAGATCTTGAGAAAGCGTAATCAAAACCTTCGAATATCAAGGATCAAGAAGAATTGAATCAATAAGATAAACTGAAGACAAAAAAGCACAGAATAACCCCTAAGTTTTCATCATTAATTAAATTTATTCTTATTTCTAGTTTTAGTTATTCAATTGTTTATTTTTACTATTTTATTTTAATTCCATTCGTTTGGTCTTTTATTACCTTAGACATAGTGCATTCAAACTTTTAGGTAACTATTTAATCCCCGTAGAAATGATACCTTTTATACTACGAGTTATGATTTGTATACTTGCATTATGAAATTTTGTTATATGAAACTATATACAAGTGATGGGGAAGTAGAAGATAAAGGAGAACTAGGAAAGGAGGAGTTGGGTGTTAAATGGAAGCACCCAATCCCCTCTCTATTAAGAAGCCACCCTTTCTAGAGATAAAAATTGATGGTGAACAAGAAAAGATAATGATGTAGACATTTACAAAGAGTCTAAAAGTCGTGTGATAGAAAATTTTGGAATTTAGAAAGAGTCTAAGAATCGTGTGATAGCAAATTTTGGAAATAAGGGATATAAGTCCTAATGTGATGATGTATAGAATCTTCACATCAAAAAAAGGAATTGTTTAAAATAATGGCACTAAAATGGTCAAGCCAATGACCTTAAAATTGGCATGTTATACGTAGTTAGGTTTTTCATAATTTTTTGGTTGATAGTGCTTTATTATTTTTATGTTTTATGATTATGTTTTAGATAGTTGAATTGATGGATGCTCATGGCATGAAGTATATCCCAATTCCTTCTCCAATGTCATAACCACCACTATCCATATAAGTATTCTTGCACTTGTTTTTACGCCTTATATTTTTGTTTTTATATTTGTTATATGTTTTTTTTGGTTTTGTGACTTTTTTTCTACATTGGTGATAATGTGTTGTTCAAGTGTGGTGACATACACGCACTAGCATATCATTTATGTGTGTGAATTTTTCTTTTGCATTATGTTAGTTTATTTGTATTGTGTTAGGTTTTTTATGAGGATGGCATTGTGTGAACATTTGTTGCATGATATGTGCATTGTATGATTGTGCCAATGGCATAAAATTGAAATGAATTAGCTTATATATAAATATGATAATGTAATTAATGAAGAAACTTTAGCTTATGAAATTTATATTTTAAGTGTTTTTTAGATGAACATAAATGTTAATTAGAATAGTTGACATTTGTTTTGATACACTTATAATTAATTAAATTCATTTTACATTTGTAGACATTATTAGCAGCCTCTTATATGAGTGATTGACTAAGTGATGTAGGTTAGAAAAAAGAAAATAAAGTGTGGTGTAAATGTGTTAAATAAATTTCCTATTCCATTGATCCATTAAAAAATGGGTTAAGAATAGGGCTAGTAACCAGTTGTAAGTTGTGATATAACTGAGTAATCAGGGGCATTCATGCTAAGACGTGTGTCTTCGTCAAAAGGATATAATGACACTCCAACCAATATTAATAAATATGATGTTGTCAATAAAAAGAAAACCTATTAGTCTTCTTGTTAAATATGAAAATAAATTCCATAAAAGGGTATTTAGTGATAGCCTACCTATTTAATTGTTATATAAGAATGAGTGCATGCTTAGAAATTTTATGGATTTATAAATAGGTGTTGTTTTTTTATATGTATATTTAATTCAAAGCATTTGAACATGAATGTAATAAGTTAGTGTATTAGAACCTTTAATGATGTTTATGGATAAGTTCATTTTATGAGATTTGATTCCATTAAATCATTGTTGCATTGTTGCATAATTGTATATTTATGTGTTTATGTATTTTTCTTATTTTTTATTTTAGTTTTACCAAGGGATAAGAAAATATTTAAGTATGGGGATATTGATAGGTATATATTATATTATGTTTTCTAGATATTTAAGTATGTTTTTAAATATTTTCTTATATGATAATCATATGTTTAGGACATAAACTTGTGATCTTGTGAGCGTTTACTTGTTTTATTTGTTTGATTATGTTAGGAAAAGAATTTGATCTTAATATTATGTTTCAATAGTGTGTTTGTTAGCCAGTGAAATAGGACAAAATGAAGAAAAATGAAGAAGGAAAAGAATTTGGGTGAAATCGAGGCATAAAATTGAAAATTTGAAGTAACTTTAGAGATACACGACCATGTATAAGGACTATGTAAGTCATTGCAAACGTGTGGTGCTTCAAATCTATTTATGCCTGTGTGAAGTTGCACACCTATATATGTTGACATACAAAGTCATGTATGTGTCAATGTAAGCTTTTACAATCATGTAAAGTTGTGATTTAGAGGGAATTTTAAGAGGAACTACCACTACACGGTCGTGTAAATGACCATGGATATTCCAAAAAACCTAGTTTTTTTTCTATAGAAGGATATTTGAAGGCTATATAAAAAAAAGGCAAGGTTTAAAGTCGACACAGACACCAAGTGAGGGAAACAAAAGAAATGCACATCACAAAAGAAGAAGACCAAAAATGAAAATAACATGATCAACTCCAGCTTTTTAGATTTTCTAGATCAAGGCTTCAAGCTAATTTCATGCTTTTCTCTTTTTCTATTTCATTTCCTTGTGCGCTAAATTTGAATATTTATGGTTGGAACATTATTATGGATTGCTAAATTTATAATTGGGTTTTATTCATGATTTTTTTTGTACAACTTTTTCCTTGTTGAATTTAATATATTATTGCTTTGTGATATTTATTGTGCTAAAATTTTATGTGAATATAGATATTTGTGTAAAGTTATGCAATGAGAGTCAGTACCATAATAGACTTTCAAATATTAGGTTAATAAACAATTGAAGAGAGATCTTAGTTATGAGTTAATTATCCTTAAGAATGCTTCAAATCCAATTGGGTAGTTAGGAGTAGTTTTGAGAAATAAAAAGATTGCAACTCAATTTTATCTAGCTCAGTCCGAAGGAAATTATGCAGAATCTTTACAGTTCAATTGGAATTACTTAATTGGATCTTTAGAAAGGGTAATCAAAACCTTTGTCTATCTAGGATTAAGCACAATTGAATTCATAAGGATAAAGGAAGAAAAAATAAGGATAGAATAATCCTTATGTTTCCATCATTGAGTAACTTCAATTTCATTGTTATCTTTTACTTGTTCTATGTATTAAATTTTATTAGTTTACTTTAATTTTTAGTTAACTCAATCTTTCATTACCTTAGACAAAGTGTAATTCAAATTGTTAGGTGACTATATTCAATCCTCATAGGATCGATATCAATTGTACTACAATATATGTCTCATATACTTGTATCATAGCATAAAACAATCAAACATAACTAAAAGCCCTCTCTCATATTAATAAGAGCTTATAATTTAAAGGCCATTAACTACTTAAAGAAACAAATTTTTCTATATGATTTTGTAGCTGAGTTTAAACCAACCATGATAGGCTTATTAGAAAATAAGATTAGAAAGGAAAATATGAATAAATTCAAATGTTTGGGAAATCATTAGGCTCTCTTCTTCAACCACCAGCACCACCATTATAAGAGGATCATTATAGTTTTTGATGACAATAGAGGGAAGGTAACATAATTAGACTCTAGTAAGTAGATGATCCATGTAAATATGAAATTTATACATTAAAGTAGGAGGATAGTGGTTACGTATGTCTATAGTTCAAATTTTAATTTCCAAAGGAAGGTATTATGGAGAATAATTTCAAATCTCCAAGCAGTAAGCCAAGAACCCTAGATAATTCTAGGAGATTTTTATTCCATAGTTTATAGGTTAGAAGTTGAAGGAAAGCTGAGCGATACGAAACTTTATGATGATTTAAGGGAGCATATATAGAATATGGGAATATTATATCTTAGATATGAAGGTAGATAATTCACTTAGTGTAATAAATAAGGCACAAATTAGTTATTAAGAAAGATGTTAGACAGAGTCTTGTTGAATGATGGATAATTAAGTTCCATGAAAGTATAACCATGTTTACAGAACCTAGGTTCTCATATCGCTCTCCAATTATGACATATTACATATTAAGTACATGCAAGACAAATAACTCCTTTAGATTCAATAATTTCCTTACTGATCTGGAAGGGTTCAATGAAGTAATCATAAAAAGGACATAAGGTCCAATTCAAATAGTGAAAAGGTATAAGTATGTAAGGAAGCTCTACTGGATAAAGTAAGAATTGAAGAAGTTAAATGGATAAAAAGGCTTCAATACTCAATAAGAAATAACAACCTCAAGAACCAAGATATTAAGAATTCAATAGTTTTTAAACATAAAGGGAGGAGGAGAAGGAGGCAGTTAGAGATTATACAAATGTAGCTTCAATTCATAGGTTCATCTTGAAGCTAATATCAATTTTTTTTATAGAAGAAGGGGGAAGAAATAAATTATTTTTTCATAGGTATATAGTAGTGATAAGAAATCAAATAAGATTTTTTCTCTTTAAAAAGGAGACGGTGTTATGTATCTACCCAAAAAGGAGATAAAACATAAGGTTTTCAACTACTTTAAAAGTCTCTTAGAAAACTAGGTTTAAAAGGATTACAGATAATAGTCTAAAACCCTTCATTAGACACCACATGAATAGTGATAATAAAGAGCTCCAAATTAGCCTCATCACTAAACTTGAAATTTGAAAGTTTGGCTGTGAGATGCATGCTTAAAAAGCCCCATGATCTAATGGGCTTAACGAATATTTTTATCAAAAAGCCTAGCCATTGATATGGAATTCTTTGAGAGAGAAATTTTTTAATTGAGATAAATAAAACTTTCATTTGCTTAATCTAAAAACTTCCAATGTCAAACTCTATAGAAGAATATAGATCAATTTATTTTTCTAATTTCTTAAATAAGATAAGTACAAAACTATTAACATTCAAGTTTAAAAAGGATTAAAATTTTTTGAATGATGAAACATAAGGGGATTTCTTAGAAGGCACAATGTTTTAATTTCTCAAGCACTTTTCAAAGGGTATAAAAAGAAGATTTGCCCACAAAATTATAATATAAAAGGGAATTTCAATAAGGCTTAGGACTCTGTAAGTTGGATTTTTGATAATGCAGATACTTGAAGTTTTTGAATTCTTGGAAAGGTTTAGAATATGGCTGAGATAATAAATAACTACTATATCTTTCCATGTTTTAGTTAATGGGTAACCGACAACAATATTTAGGGAAGTAGGGTGTTAAGGTAGGGAGACCCCAAATCACCATACATGTTTATTCTATGGATGGAGGCCTTGTCTAAATTAATAAAATATCATATAGCCATAAAACTAGGTCTCAAATTTCACAGTAGGTGTAAGTGAATAGGCCTAGTCAATCTAACATTTACAAATGATTTATTACTATTTAATAGAGTTAAAAAGATCTCATTAAGGTTGCTAATCAATGTCATTCATAATTTTAATAGCATATCATTCTTGAGCTTAAACCCTGACAATAGCCAATTAATCTTATCAGTGAGTGCTCAATATATGGAGAATAGGCTACCAAGTATAAGATGAATAGGGTTCATAAACTCCTTATAACCTATCTTTCTCTCCCATTAGACACTAGAAGAATGCATAAACTATAATAATAGCCAATTAATCTTATTAGTGAGTGCTCAATACATGGATAATAGGCTATCAAGAGTAATATGAATAAGGGTTCGTGAACTCCTTATAACCTATCTTTCTCTCCCATTGGTCATTAGAAGACTCAAATTAAAAGAATGTATCCATCTGGAGGAGAAAGTTTAGAGAAAGCTATGGAAATAGTATAATAAGGGCCTTTCTTATGGAGGAAGAATAAATGATATAATTGGTACTCAACTCTCTACATATGTACTAGTAATCACATATGTTTCTATCTAAGAACTTAATAAATTCCTTAGAAATATTAATGAGATATATTTTATAGAGAGGAAAAAAAAGATGGGACTACTCATATAAAAGTGAAATGGAGTGAGGTTACCGAACCACTGAAGGAAGGAGGGCTAGGAAGGAGGGCTAGGAATAACATCTATAAGCTTGAGTAACCAGATTTTAATGGTGGAAAAGGCTATGGATGGATGCTAGTTGATTCTAAAGAAACCCTATGGACAAAATGGATTGACGTATACTTCCTTAAAGGAAGATCCTTTTGGGAAATTAAACTAAGGAATTCACACTATTTTATTCATATCTTAAATTTTAAATATGATAGGGCAGCTTGGAAACTATCTTAAATGTATAATGGGCATTAAGGGAAAAGCTTATTTGATGCTAGAAAATTGGATTATAATAGCATCCTTAATAAGAAATCAATTTTAGTACATTCTGATGAACTCAAAGGTGAATATATGGATTAGGTTCAATCAATAGAGGAATTGTCCCTTAGGCAATCCCTATAATCCCAAGTTATAGCCTTGATGGAAAAAAGGAAGATACCTACATATGGTTTAGGAATTCTAAATGTGAGTTTAGTAATAACTCATTTAAGGAAATTTTGAGGCCTAGAGGAGAAGCCAAGGAATGGCATAAAAGTGATTTGGAATAGATCCCTAATCCCAAAAGTTTTGTTTTATAGATTGGCTAGCTACCTTAACAAAACTACCCATCAAGGATATGATAAGTCACTTTAACCTATATAGAATGTGTCTCCAATGCAAGCACGATAGGAGATAGATGAACATAATTTTCTAAGTGCTCTTATTAATTAAGTATATTGGAGCAAATACTTGCCCTATATCATCTACAAAATTCCAATATGACCTATATGGAATTTATTATATGTTTACCAAGAAACAATATAATTCAACAAGGAAATCTCTCGATATGTGTTATTAGTTTGGGATCATACATTTATAAATTGTAGAATCAGATAAATAGAATATGCTTTTAGTAAATATAGAACATAGGAAAAAAGCTACAGACTAAATCACTTAATTTATATGATTACAATTAATGTTCAGGTGGTTAGAAGGAAGCTATAGTAAAGAAATATCATATTCCTGGAAATTAAAATAAGGAAAGAAAGGGGAAGCAAGGGAATGAATCACCAAAAAAATTAAAAGAAATTATGAAAGATCAACACATACAATAATAAGAAAAGACAGATCTTGATGGAAATCATAAGTACAACCTATAAAATAAAGCAAAGGGCACTTATAGGGACAATAAATAATGTGAGGGTCCAAAAGGAGACATTAAAGCAGATAAAACAAATTGGTCAACTATTGACTACACAGAACCACTAATCGAGCATTCTTGCAAAAGAAGAGAGAGTATAAGCTAATTCAGGTAATAAAAAATCAAGGAGAGTAAGAGAGAAAAGAGTAAGCTTTTTTTGTGGAAATAACTTATAACAGTAGGAAGGTATCAAGTTGAGTGGTCAATTTTGTTAAAAGTAGTAACCTAACTCTAGATGATACAAGGAAAGTCAAACGACTATAAGATGGAGTGGGATCCAATTTTGTAATTTATTAAATTATGGAAGACTTATCCTTCATTAAATTACTCTAAATTTTTAAAAAGAAGCAAGACATATAAGTGTACTTTTCATTAGGATATTAATTTTAGAGATAAATTTAAGATATTCCATATTTTCATTAGTATAAAGTTTCAATTTAAAATTTAGCAAAAAACTGTTTTATTTTATAATGCAATTATGACTTTTTACTGTGTTTAATGAAAATATGTTAGAATGGACAAAGATGAAAAAATGGTAACTGACACTTAGAATACATAAAGTTAAATTGAGTTACATGTTAAGGGAGCATAGCCATTGGATGAATAATTTCAAATGCTCAAGGACTAAACCTTTCCATATGTATGCATCACATTTTTCTTGAGGATGGTGATAAGTCTACTAAACAAGCACAATGTAGGTTGAATTCTTTATTGATGGAAGTTATGAAAAAGAAGTACTAAAGCTTCTCCATACTAGAGTTATTTATCTTACTTTTGACAGTAAGTGGATAAGTCTAATGTAGGCGGTTCCAAAGAAATATGGAACCACGACGGTGACAAATCAGGATGGTGAGTTAGTTAAGTGGTCTTTACAAGTTGCGAAATTCAATTTCCTATAATTAATAAAAACTTGCCATTTGGTTTGGACACAGATTTTAGAGTATTTGTAATTCATAAGATACACTAAAAAGAGGCAGTTTTAAGCAGAGGAAGAGGAAAACACAAATATTACATTACAAGATCCGATAAATAGCATCATTCAATCAAAATTATAAGAAGATTCATTAGAGGAAAAAAAAGGTGATTTAGAATATGATTTCTTTGATTTCTAGTTGTTCTTCTAAATATTTGTTATTGGTTTTGTTTTATATCTGTAGGAACTAAATTTGTTTAGTGCCTTAGTGTGATAAACCCTAAGTTGTGATGAAAATATGATTGAATCTTTTATTTAATGTAATTTTATTTATTGATTTTTTATTATTAAATTATTCATTATATTCTTGATTTAACATATCTAGAATATTAGTTCATTATCTAATTTCATATGATTAAGATTGAAAAAGTCATTGTGTATGAATAGATATATCATAATTGTAAGGAGTTGTATGCAAACTTAGAGGTAGGTCAACATAAATCCTCTAAATTAGGGTCAAACTTAATAGTGAAATTCACGAATCAATAATGCAATCTTAGGGGCTTTAACTAAAAATAATATTTTAGTTAATCGACAAAGGGTTATTTGTTAATAGTCTTAAGAAAGATATTAACATAAGATAGAAATTTTTACAGTCCAATAATCAATGATTTAATTACATACTAAAGAAATAACATTTAAGAATTCTTAGGGGGATTCATCACCTAGGTGCCATTTACTTGATATTGACTTTTGGAAGTATTTTCCTTTATCTGAGTTCATTATTATGTTAATATTAAGTTTCGTTTGTTCAGTTTAATTTTTAATTAAATCAACAGTTAGATAATAGGAAAAGGTTAAATAAAAGTTGTTGGCCCCCGAAATATTTTTATTATTAAACATAATTTAAATAAATTTTTAGGTCTTGATTAATTAATTAATTGTTGAAGTTAATTAGCATGTTAATGTTAGTAGGATTTATTACTTGGGTTAGTTAAATTAAATTAGTAAGAGGGTAGGGTAAAAAGGACATTTTTGGAAGATCACTTAAGTTTAAAAAGACATAAGGCTTAAATGAAGGGAAAAAGGGACAGTTTACAATCATTAAGGGTAGAATTGGAAGAAGAAAGCGGTCTTGCTCTTAGAGAAGGAAGAATCGCGAATGAAAGAAGAGAAAAAGAGAGAGAGCCGTAGAGAAGAGAGAAAAGGGGGAAAAGAAGGAAAATCAACTAGGGTTTCATCTTTTCTTAGTTTTTAAAAGAGATTTTGGGGTTGTGCAAGAAGGGAAAAAGAAAGAGGAAGAGAAGAGCTTCCATTTTAGCCAATAATCTCATTATTTGGTGAAGATTCAAGGTTAGTTTAATTTTAATCCTTTGGATTTATGGAAGGGTTTTGGTTCATGAAGCTTAGGAAATGCATGGGTTTAAGTATTCTAGAATCAATTTTAGTGAATGTGCTATGATTGGGTTCTTAATTTAAATTCCTATTGAATGGGATTTTGCCATTGTTGAAGGAAATCAAGAAGGGTAAGAGGAGAAAGAGGAGAGGCATCTCTGAGCAAATTTTAAGAAAGGAATTAAAGGTGAGTTACATGTTTATAGTATAGCTAATGAGCCATGAAGGTTTTCAAAATTAATAGAATTAAATGATTTCAACCACTTTATTAAATGTTGCACTTATTACTTCTTAAATGTTACATTTATTTGATTCTTAAATGAGTTGAGAAATAGTTTTTGGAAACAAATTATGCTTATGAAATCATGTTTTCGAAATGTGCCTTTTGGGAAATATGTTCAAATCATGAAATACATGTTGTGTGGGTTTGCGATAGTCCATTATGTTCTATCAAGTGCACATTTCCTTTGTTAAAGGCTTCTCCCTCCTGCCCACTAGTGGCATGGAGCTCCTTCATAAACTCCCCTCTGTTTACGACTACGTAAAACCATTATGTGGGATTATGATAGTTCGTTCTGTTATCAATGGAAATTCGCAAAAACTCCCCTATGGACCTACCCAAACCATTTTGATTTGCTTATGTGGTTATGATATGTTGACAAGTTAATAAATACATGTTTATGTGCTTATGAATTGCTTGACAAGTTGAGAATTTTGATAAATAGGTATTTATGGATCAAATGCAAAGTTGAAATGGCAATGAATATTTTTAAATTTTACTTATTCTTCGTTATAAACTTGTTACCCACGAGCTTGTAAGCTCACCCCCATGCTTCCCTATCTTCAAGTGATGAACAAGAGATCAAGTGATTGAGCATAAAGGCATCACTCCAAATCTGCATATTTTGTATTTTAAGTTAGTTTTTGTAAAACGCAAGGCTTTAGTCGCATTTCAAGCATTATTTGTTCATGTAAAGTTTGTATTTTTGGAATATGATGTAATATGGCTTGCAATGCCCATTAAAGCTTTGTAAAACTCTTTTTCTGATGTCAATAAAATGTATTTGTGTTTTGCCTATGGTTTTCAAATGATATAGAAGATAAACTTGATGGATATTGGGAATTATAGGTTAAGGGGTGGTGAGAAATGTATGTTTGTATATGTTTTCGCATTGTTTGATGTTGGGTCTGGGCTTAAGTTTCCAAGGTTTCACCACGATGAACCTTTCCCGAGAGCGACTCTCGCCTATACGAGGAGTGTCGCCGTAGTGAAGGACAAACTTCCTCCGCGGCGTATTTCTCCCAAAAGGGTTGGAATAAATCAAGAACTTCGCCATGGCGTATTTCACCTGAAGGGTGTGTTGCACGACCCTGGGACTTCGCCACCACAAGGCCAGAAGTTGGCCGCGATTATAGCGCCCCCTTACCGTAGAGTACCCACCGAAATGCCCGTAGGTCATTCCGGTACATATCCTACAATAAAAGAACACTACAGACAAACACCACTATCCTCCACATGTCATCAGAATAATAAAACATTAATAAGAAATTGGCAACTTTTTTTTTTTAAACCAAACTGTTTCCATTGCATTTCATCAAACTCATTCATTGTCAAACTGTTAATTTCATCTGTCTGTACAAACCTCCAAACACTTTACACAAAGTACTATACAATAAGACAAAAGTAATAGTTCTAACTAGAAGTCCCCAAAAGAAATCCCAGCTGACCGACCTTTGAGCCATAGCCTCTCTCACCAATCCAATGAACGCGGCTCTACAGTCTCTCAGGAGCTATCAGTGTAATCTCAACCCTGAAAAATAGATTGCAATTTTGGATAAGTTTGCGAAATCAATGAGGAATCATCATCGATGGTTCACCCAATTCATGCATCACATAAACAATTTACAGTAATAATACAGTCACAGTACTAATAATACATTCATATACAAATAAAAGGCATTTTAGGTATTCAGTTATTCAATCCAGTATGTATGTAATGCCCATGTGACACTTTTCCATTTTTATTTCAGTGTTGTGACCGAGCGCTTATACAGTAAACAATAAGCAGTGGACGCGTTTAGGGAGTAGGATTATCTCCCTTCGAGCTCGAGGCTCGTTTTCAGTAGCAGTGGCGACTCCGGTCACAACTATTCTTATCCGTTTAAAAGTTTATGTATCTGTGTATGAAATGCATATGCCCAATTGAACAGTCAATTAACAGTCAGTGAATCACAATCAATCACAGTAATAGCAAACAAGTCACAATTAACACATCAAGACAC
>JAOTAZ010000009.1:7709899-7720059 GCA_025629785.1 Erythroxylum oxycarpum | reverse complement strand
GATACTGATATCTAATTTAAATAAGCTGATTATGATCAAATCATAATATTATGAGATATGCATATCTTTGACCACAAATAATAACATTTCCTAAATTTTTTTACAAATTTGAGTTTTCAATTAAAAGATGTGATGCTTTTTTTAATAGTGATTCTTAGAGTCCTTCTGTTGTTTTTGTTCCTCACTAGATTCTAGCCATTCTAACCTAAAGCTCCGGCAACTAAAAAACCATAAATTCTATCAAGCCTAAATTCTAATCATAATAATCCTTGAAATCCTATCATAAAATTTCTAGCAATCAAACCCTAATAAAACTTAAGTATATCAAATCTGAAATTTCAGCATTCCAAGCTGAAATCCAAACCTAAAACTTTATATTCTAACAGCCAAATATCAGTCATATTTCTTAATTTTGTGAGTTTTAGTTGCTAATTAATAATTATTCTATTTGTCATACATCATTCTGTTATTATCCCATGAGGTTGTTCTTACAAAAGAATTTCTATTGTTTTAATGTAATTTGCTGTACTGGAGTAATGATAAAGTGAGACAGAAAACTAAGAGATTGTGATTTACTGGTTTGACAAAAAAAAAAAGGAAAACAAAAAAGATGACTGATGTGCACATAATGCGGAGAACGCGTTATTTTCAAGGTATACTTTTGCAAACCATAAACCAGTGAAGCATCAAGGTGTGAACTGAAAAATGATTAGCTGTTTAATGAAAAATCATATAAATGAGCTTGAACATCAGTGACTTTGTGCCCTTTGAGCTAACTTTTGTATATCATGTCCATTAAATATGTTCAAAGGATCATGGAACTGAGTCGTCTAAATTTAAAGTTTCGATCTTCTTTATGACTGTAAATTCCTTTTATCAGGAAATTTGAAGCTGGTAGCGGAGTATTTTCAGAAAAGTGAAACTCTTGGTGGTCCCACCAGGGACTGGATTGGTATATACGAAGAATGTGCAAGGTAAGCAGCTTACACTTGTCATCTAAGCAGCTAGTAGTATTATAAAGCGAAAAACTATTATCAATATTAACTGATTGATGAGGCTGAAACCTCAGGCTCTTGATACTGCTCTTTATTTTTGCCTTTTTATTTCTACTTGCTATTCTGACACGGTGATTTTCAACTTGACAGAAAATGATAGATATTGATGGAACAAGATTTTAGCTACATATTGAATATCATAGTGGAGCTACATATGATGCTAATTGATATTGTCTCCATTAATTTTAGAACCTATATTGATTTCAGGATATTGTATCAAGAGATTGATTACATTAACGAGGGAAGAAATGCAGACAGATTCCGCAGAGATTTTAGGAATATAAAATGGGTCCGAGTTCCTGTATGTTTCTTGCTACAAGCTTCTTAATGTATCTTTCCTGCTTGATCTCATTGGCTACACTATCTATATATGTTAATTCTAGAATGTTCAGTTAATACAATTTACTGATTCTTATCTAGTAAACTGGCTTTTCCTCATTGCAGAATGTGTTTTGGGACTATACCGCAACAAAAGTATTGACCTTGGAGTATGTACCAGGTTTCAAGCTAAACTTTAAAATCCAAGAAACAAGGAATTTAAATTTTCAGTTTGCTCTCACAAGATGGTGTTGACATGACATTTTCTTCTCTTATATGCAGGCGTCAAAATAAATGTGCTGGAAAAATTAGACAAACGAGGATTTAGTCGTTCTCGAATTGCCTCACGGGCTATTGAAGCATACTTGATTCAGGTATGGAGTACTAATACTGCTTATGTTCATTAATTTAACAAGTTAATCCATATGTTCTATTTATTGGCTATAATGTCTTGGAATACCCTGCATTCCTCATTGTTGAGATACCTTTCACTACCATTTGACTGCTTATGTTAGATATATTTTGATCATTCATTGGATTTTATTCATGATTCAGATTTTGCGAACTGGTTTCTTTCATGCGGATCCTCATCCTGGAAATCTTGCCATTGATGTGGATGAAGCACTCATATATTATGACTTCGGTATGATGGGAGAGATTAAATCTTTCACCCGTGAAAGATTACTTGAACTTTTCTACTCAGTTTATGAGAAAGATGCGAAAAAGGTTTGACATTTTCCTTTGTTGTATGCATTCTCTGTAAAATGGTAGGTTAGTCTATTGAGTCAAGAAGCCCGGGTTAAATGCAGATTTTTTAAGAGATTTGTTTGTACAATTTTTTAGTAATATCTGATATGATGTTGATGCTTGTAGAAAGTAGTGTGTGATTGTATTGTGCTTTTCAACCTCCAATATGTCAATAACACTGGGACCCTTTGTATCTTTCTTTCTTCGTCTCTTTGCTGACCTTGTACTTATAGTATAAGGAGGAGTGTTATTGTGCATGCCTATTTGTTAGTGCTAGGAAACATAGGATGTACTGAGTAACAGAAATGAACCCTATGAAAATTTGTCCCTGTCCACTTGAAGTCTTATGGATCTCCAACATTTGCCACTAGTTAATAATAGGCTCATTCTGTCCATAAGTATGAATATAAACTTCTGTCAAAATTTATTTCTAAATCTTTTTTAGTTATAAGACGCAAACACTCAGTGATTTATTTGATTTCTCAAAATCCATTAGTGTTTAATATTTGTAAAAAAAGCTTTTATACTTTGTTATAAAGATTCATTCATCCCTTCTGTTAATTTTTCTTATTAAAAAACTTGATGGAATTGATACGTGAAACTATTTGAAACATGTGTCAGTTCCGCTAAAAAAGTTGACAGAAAAACTAATATAAGGGATATATGTGTCTATTTAATAAAGTATGAGGACTTTTTTTTAGAATATTAAATCAGGAGTTTTTATAAATGAGTCACACCGCAGTAGAGGTCTGTGTCTTTATCCCAATTTTGTTTCATTAGTAGAACAAAGTTGAAAATGGTTCTGATGCAATTTTAGCTAACGTGTGCCACTCAACACCTCAAAGTCTCTAAACATTCTACGTAGGAAATTGACATAGACAATTAAAGTTATGAATACTAGAAATATGGTTTCACTTTGTTTAGATAGCCCAGGAAGCTAATTGAAAGAAACTTGTCCACACTCACCTGTTCTATAAACTTCATGAATTTGAAGTTTTGCACAACCAATTTTTTCGTGCACACAACACACAAAATATTGAACATATACAGATTCTTGTTAATAATACATTATATTTTATCTTTGCAACAGAATATTTTTTGGAACATTAAACTCAATGTTAATGATCAGAGATTGTTCTCTTGTTGATTTTTTTGAGTGACCAGCAAGTTGAAAAAACAATGCAATCAACTTCATCTAGCGTATGAGTTTTTTTCGCTTGCTTCTTTATTCTTAACTGATAACTACCTACAAATGCAGGTTATGCAAAGCCTAATAGATCTTGAAGCCCTTCAACCCACAGGAGATTTGTCATCAGTAAGTACATTTGCCATACAATCATTATTGAGAAAATGATCGTGGTCACTTAGTAAGTGCTTTTGATATACACTTGGTACTATGGTCCTTTAAAGTACTTGTCTTTCCCTCTTCTTTAGGTAAGGAGATCTGTGCAGTTTTTCTTGGACAATTTGTTGAGCCAATCACCTGATCAACAACAGACTTTGGCTGCAATTGGAGAGGTATGCAGCAAAAATGCCTAAAAGTCTCCATTAGGAGACTATCAATCTGTGTAATTGTGATGATTTCCTATTTATTCCTAAGGTCGACTTTCTTTATGTAATTGATTCTTACCATTATATGAAGGCCACGAGGGTCTTGAGATCGGATCAAGTCCTCAATTGCATTCTCTGATATTGCCTTTAACAGTCTCCTATCACATATGTATAAAGTTTTCGATGATTGAGACATAGGCCATGCGTATGATTCTTCATAGTACACTTTTTTGGTGAGAGAATTAGAAAGGAGGAATGAGAGGAAGGGAAGGAATGACATTAATCAAGAATATGTTTTCTTTGAATTGATTTATTATAAAAGCTTACCTTTCCAAATTGGCCTTTTCATAGAGAGGGTAAATTTAAACATTTGGCTTTATTTTTCCTGTCTTTGGATTTGGTAGATTTGAAGAAAGGTAATTTTTAGGCAGAGATCAATACCAGGAAATGAAAATGAGCACAATGTGGTGAAAAAAAAAATCTCCAAAATTCTGCCCCTCTATTTGAGATTGAAAATATAATTCTTTCGTATGTATATTCTTATCTGAATTAAAGAAATCTGGTGATGCACTCATAAATTTTATGATATTGTGTGCCCAGAGAGCCTATTTTCATGACATTTATCATTGCAGGATTTATTTGCAATAGCTCAGGATCAGCCATTCCGGTTCCCATCCACGTTCACCTTTGTTTTAAGAGCATTTTCAACACTTGAAGGTATTTTCTCTCTATCCCTCTCCTTATATCTCTCTTTACCCTCCCACAAACACAAAACAGCAAGTACATGATATTTTTGACTTCAATAAATGCTATGTTTTACCTTTCTTCTTTTTCTTAATTTCTATCTTTTCGAATTATGTCGCTCACTTACAGGTATTGGGTACACCCTTGACCCTGATTTTTCTTTCGTGAAGGTTGCCGCACCTTACGCACAGGTTGCTTATCATTATTCCTTCCTTGTAACAGCTTCCCCTATGCCCTTTTTAGTGCCTTGGAAGGTTCATTAACATTGTCCACACGTACAGGAGCTCTTAGATTTAAGACAAAGGCAGCGCTCTGGAACGCAACTGGTGCAGGAAATAAGGAAACAAGCTAATGATGTACTAACTTGTAACCCTCTTATCACTTGCTTTTTTTATTATCCTCTCGTTCTTTCAAGCTCTCTCTTTTTTCAACTTTCTCATATTTGCAGTTTTCTTCCTAGAATTAGTGTCAGATAAATTCTGTAGCTTCTAAGGTGCTGCCTTATGAAATCCAATAGATTATAAAATATATAAGCCTCCATTGAGAACACTGGCACGTCATTTCAGGCTAGAAATTCCACAATATCCATGCCATCCAGAGTTCAGCGCATTGAGGAATTTGTGAAACAACTTGAAGCAGGAGACTTGAAACTTCGAGTTCGTGTGCTTGAGGTATCTTGCCCTGTTCTTTGGTTAAATTTTCTAAAATATGAGTTTAGCCTTGCTTCTAATAAGAAAAATCATTTACCAGTCTGAAAGAGCTGCTCGGAAAGCGACAATACTACAGATGGCAACCATGTATTCAGTAATTGGAGGTACCCTATTAAATCTTGGAATGACCTTCACTACTCAAGGCAGCCAATTTTTTGCCAGTGGATCTTTTGTTGGGGCAGGTGAGTACTTAGTTCACCACTATTTCGTAAGATCAGAGCTGTTAGGCCATCCACGATACAGAGTTTAGTGACTGAACTCGTCCGTAATGTGTGTACATGCAGGAGTTTTTCTAACATTGTTTCTAAGTTCAATGCAACGGGTGAAGAAGCTTGATAAGTTTGAAAAGATGATATGATTTCAGCCCTGCATCTAATTCTATTACACCTCTATCGAATTTCACATATTCTATTTTATCGAATTTCACATATTCTATTTTATATTTGTCAACTGATACAGCCATTTCTTTTCTTTTTCTTTCTTTATATGAAACTAAATGAAAAATGTTTAGAAGAGATAGATGCATTCAATTGACATATTGATGCCAAGTTGTAAGAAAGCAAGATGAAAATGGAATTTTTTTTTTTTATTCTTCCAATTATTTTTTGAAAGTTAAAGAAACTGTATTAATAAAGGAAGAGCTAAAGTCTATTTACAACAGAAACAAAGGACATACAAAACCCAAAAAAAGGACAAACAACTAGATATTGAGGCAGTACAAACCATGGAAGTCGCTAAACAAACAAAGTATTAGACCAAGAAGATAGTGAGCTACAGAAAACCTTCAAACCTACCATATATTTGTTGGACAATTTTGTCATTCTTTATAAATTGGACAATTATTAATTGTATTTTTGATTTTTTAATAACTTATCGGTTATGTTACCTAATTTGATCCAAACAAAGGTAATAAAGTGACCCAATAATGATCTAAATTAATGGGCCGAAGTTTGGGAGAAAAATGGATCCCGATTAGTGTGAACCGAATCTTTATTGAGTTTGTAACAGGGAAACCCAATATGAAGGCAATATATAAAGGTTAAGGTCTCCTTCAGTTGCTTGTGTAATTCGTAAGGATATAGGATCCTTTGACCCATTAAGAGCGCTTACTGTGAAAATAACAATAGAGAAGAATAATTTCATTCTCATTATCAGTAGGTTACAGCCTTAGTATATATGTACAATTGTCTATATTAAATATACAGTAGATTCCTTAAGATATATGGAAATTTGTATCTTATCATAGTCCCTAAAAATCAGGGATTTATATGATTCCTATACAATCTTCTAGATACTGCTACATAATCCGACACTCCCTCTCAAGCTGGTGAGTGGATATCTTCCATTCCTAGCTTGCCAATAATATCTTGAAACACTGTGCTTGTCAGTCCTTTTGTAAGTACATCTGCCAACTGATCTTTGGTACTATTCAGTTTTTCCTTGATGAAGTGCCTATCAACTTCAATATGCTTTGTTCGATCATGTTGTACTGGGTTATGTGCAATACTGATAGCTGATTTGTTATCACAGTACAACCTCATAGATCCTTCCCATTTTATTTTTAAGTCATCAAGAATTATCTTCAGCCAAAGTAATTCACGTATCCCCAATGCCATAGATCTAAACTCAGATTCTGCACTTGATCTTGCCATTACATTCTGCTTCTTACTTCTCCATGTAACAAAATTACCACCTAGGAGAGTACAGTAACTAGATGTTGATCTCCTATTGACCAAAGACCCTACATAATCTGCATCGGTATAAGCGTCTATTGTCATACCTGTGACTGTTTGTTGTTTAAATAGAATTCCTCTTCCTGGGCTACCTTTCAAGTGTTGTAGTATTCTGTTTACTACCTTGAGATGTGATTCATTCAGATTATGCATAAATTGATTAACCATGCTCACTGCAAATGCTATATCTGGTCTTGTGTGTGCCAGATATATCAACTTCCCAACAAGCTTATTATATGATATTTTATCTACTGCTGAATCTTCTGGAGCATTACCTAATCCATGATTGAACTCAATCAATGTATCCACTGGTTTACAACCCAATTTTTCTATTTCTTTCAACAAGTCAAGTACATACTTTTGTTAAGAGATGAAAATCCCTTGCTTTGAGTGAGCTACTTTAATGCCTAGGAAGTACTTTAACTTTCCTAGCTCCTTGATATCAAATTCCTTTAAGAGACATTGCTTCAGATTTTTTATTTCTTCTGCATCATTACTTGTCATAATAATATCATCCACATAAACTAGCAATGTTGTGACTCCCCCGAAACTTGAACGTCTAATGAACAAAGTATGGTCTCCTTGACTCTGCTTATATCCTAATGAAATCATCACCTTAGCAAACCTCCCAAACCAAGCTCGCGGGGATTGTTTGAACCCATAAAGAGCTTTCTTCAGCTTGCATACCATTCCTTCTTTCAATTCAAATCTAGGAGGAGCTTCCATGTAAATTTCCTCTTCTAGATCACCATGGAGAAATGCATTCTTCACATCAAATGGCTGCAGATTCCACTCAACATTAGCAGCTAATAATAACAGTATCCTTATCGTGTTCATCTTAACAACAGGAGCAAATGTCTCAAGATAATCGATGCCATAGGTTTGAGTGAACCTTTTGGCCACCAATCTTGCCTTATATCTTTCCATCAATCCATCAGCCTTGTATTTTATGGTGAAAACCCACTTACACCCAACTAGTTTCTTCCCTCCTGGCAATTTCACTAATTCCCATGTCTTGTTCTTCTCAACGGCCTCCATTTTAGCTTTCGTAACATCCTCCCATTTTTTGTGTAGCATCCCCTTACCGCAGAGTACACACTAGGACGCCCGAAGGTCATTCCAGTACATATCCTATAATAAAGGCGAGCTACGTTCGCTCATTACGTTCACTTCATATGGCATCACATCATTATTCACTTATAAAGCATTATAAGAAAACCAAATTATTTTTGAAACTTACTTTCCTCATTTCATTTCTCAATATTGGAAGTATACATTGTCTTTTCAACCTTTACTACATGTACAACAACAAAATCTAGTACAAAAGTACTACATGAAAGAGGAAAATATATACAAATCTATCTAAATCATCCAAAAATCTCAGCTGACCGAGCTTTGAGCCATGACTTCATTGTTCAGAACACAATCTACATGGTAGTGGAGCCACTCAGTAACTAGCGTCGTCTCTCGGTCCTGAAAAGTTAACGTTGCAATTTTGGTGAGTTTTGCGAACTCAGTGAGATAACCATCATCGGTGGTTCGCTCAATTCATGCAACACATCATTTCACATAACACATAATCACATACTTCACTTTACATAAGTATTACATTTTCACTCAGCATAAGCAAATTGCTCAATTGAATTGATCAAACAAAAATGCATATGAAATGCTTATGAGACTCTTTTTTCCAATTATTACGTTGTTGTGACCGAGTGCCTAAACTGTCCCTTATCTATTTGGATACCGGGCTCATTAATCGTTGAGCCTATAGCCCTGAATCACTTTCGAGCTCAAGGCTCAGTTTCACTCGTTGAGTTTTAAGCTCTAATCAGTGGCTACTCAGGTTACAACTGTCATTATTTGAGTATGCATTCATGAATGGAATGCATGTAACACAATTTATCACAGTATAAAGCACATAAGTCTCATATTCACATGCAAGCAACACTTCAATATCTCAATCCCCAGTATACAATCATCGGACCTCATGTCCGGAATCCACAATCAAACACATTCATTTATCATTCACAACATAATCATAAAAAACAATAATTGAGAGAAACCATCTAGGTTACTCACCAACTGCTCCCGAAGCTAGTGCCTGGAAGTTCCGGTAACGTCTGTGGGTTGACGTTCCAGTTGCTCCTCTATAACAAACAGCATCACAATTTGTACCAAGAAGGTATTTCATAATGCACATGAATGAAATGAAAGATGTACAATGCATGTTCATACAATCCCGGGTATTTATCCATCAATTCCATCGCAAAAACATTCTTATTACAAAACTCATCTTTTTCCAAGTCACACTTTAGGGTCTATTATTCATACCAAACTAGGAAGTGAAGATGAAGTAATTTGATCATACTTCCTTCTAGAAAGATGTTCCTCTATGTCTTATGATTCCATTGACACCAAAATCACTCAGTTTGGTTTAGTAGATTGGGAGATATACCTCAAACATTTGTGGAATGTTCTAATTGCAAAACAGTGCACTAAACCTACTTTCTATCTCAAAATTGAAAACCTTAGAGACTGAATCAAAATTCCACTTCTGCATATAATTTGTAGCCCTATTTCTCTAGTTTACTCCAATTGGAAACTCATCTCAGTTGGAATCCTATAGGTCCAAATATGATCAAAACATTGAAGTATGCCAACTAAAACTACTCCCATTGACAATGTTCCAACAGACTCCAACTCTTTCTTTTGATCAATCTCATTCAATTCAATAACAATTAATACCAATTTTCATGGAGATGTAGTAAAATGTGTTAGGAACTTATTTCTTCAAGAACCAAGCCATTTGGAGGTCTAGAGAAGGAGTTATGAGCAAAAGAAGCAACAAAGTTTAAGACCTCAATCAAATTGAAGCTAGTTTGGCACGATTACCGTAACTCTTGCTAAAAAATTCAGATTGCTTTTGTTTCTGGACCATTAAAAAGAGGACGTCGCGATCTACAACTGTGATGAAGACCACAAAGCGAGATTCGGCCTCTAAGATGTAAAAAAAACACGATTTCCAAAGTTGCCCCGACAAGGTCCGTTTGACGGACATGCATGTCCGTTTAACAGACATTGTCGGGCAAAACTGCCTCATTTCATCCGAGAAAGTCCATTAAACGGACTTCCATGTCCGTTTAATGGACACACATCGACCTTGGGATGTTTTTACACCCGAGAAGGTCCGTTTAATAGACCTAATGTGTAGCGCCCCCTTATCATAGAGTACCCACCGGGACGCCCGTAGGTCATTCCGGTATGTAGCCTATGATAAGAGACCACTACTGACAACCACC
>JAOTAZ010000009.1:7668196-7682670 GCA_025629785.1 Erythroxylum oxycarpum | reverse complement strand
ACTCCCCTTTGAAGCTCTCGGTGAACTCAAACCTTTGCTACATTCTCAAGAGATCGGAAGCCTAGCCACGCATAACGTCGGAGAACTCCATCACTGCTGGGAATCTGACGCTATCCATGACTCCAACGACGAACGGTGAAAGTGATGTGCAACGAACGATGGACAGAGATGAACGGAGATGAAGTAGATGGTGGTGCGATCGTCGTCCGATGGCTGCCGACTGCAAAAAAACAAAGAAGAAAAACTATCAGAACGTATATACAGCGTGTTTGAGTGTGGCCGACCTCCTGATTTAACCTAATTTGGCAATTTATATAGACGTCAGCTCGGGCCGGGTCGCTACAGTGAGACAAACTTTCCATTTTGGGTTGGGTATCCGCTTGTTTGTTGCGACGTGTTAATTAAAAATTCGTCGCGATGTGTTGAATTCGCTCGTTCATCGCGACTAACGAATTATATTCGTCGCGACGTATGGAATGGTTGGCTCGTTGCGATGTCTGGAAAGATTCTAACTACCTGTTGACTTTTTGATGCGTTGACTCCTTTGTTCCTACAAAACAAAACACTTGCAGTATCAATTGTCCTTATGAAAATTATAGATAAATTAATATCAAATTATGACAATGTACTGACAATTTGGAAATTATGAAAGCTCGATATAAGGAACCAATTTAAGCACAAAAGTCATCAATTAGGAGTCAATGAGTACATAAACATTTTATAAAATGAGGCCAGTTTATAAAGTAAACTTGGCTCAATCACACTGACATGACCTAACTTTTTATGCCAGATCAGTCTTTCTTCTTCAGTTGATAAAAAAACACGAAATATTTTAGTTTTGAAAATCTTTGAAATCAATTTTGTAAAGATTATTTCTTCTCTTGGAAAAAAAGAATATAGACCTATCTTTGTTTCTGACTTCACAAAAATTTTGGTTGAACGTAACTTCAAAACCAGAATCACACAATTGACTAATACTAATCAAGTTGTATTTCAGACCGTCAACAAGCAGTACATTATCAATGCATGAAAAGGAATATTTATCAATTTTACCGATTCCAATGATCTTACCCTGCTGGTTGTCTCCAAAAATTACGGATCCTCCCTTCTTATACTGAAGATCTAGGAACATAGACCTTCTTCCCGTCATGTGACGCAAGCATCCACTGTCCAAATACCAATGGTGCTTGCTGCCTCTTCCAAGGAAGGATATCTGCTAGAGATATTATTTTGTTTTTAGGTACCCAAATTTTCTTGGGTCCTTTAGGGTTAGTTCTCATGTACGACATTAATTCAACTGATAAGATTGTCGATGAAACTGTGAATGATAATTTTTATTTTTCTGAAAGGATGTCTTTCTTCTTTGTTGAGACTTATTCCCAGTAAACCCTAATCTGGTTTTATCATTCGGGTGTCTGCATTTTTCCAACATATCATTCATTTTTCTCTTACTTTCAGTGAACGATGCTAGGTCAGCTGAAAGACTATTGATACTAAGTTTCAGCTGTTTGATCTCTTCGGATCTATCTACAACTATCCTTTTCTTAATTTCCTCTACTTGCTTTTTTAGACAAATATTTTCTTTCTCAATCTCTTGTGTATTTTTTAAATTTTCCACATACTTCTTCAGTATTTTATACTGTTTCAGAATAGCATGGGAATCTTCTAGTAGTTTAGAGTATGCATCCTACAAATCATTATATTTTGAGGTTACCTCCTCATCACTTTCTTCTTCCGCTACCAGGCATATATTTGCGTGTTCTGACATCTCGGATCTTGTATCTGATTCAAAAGAATCCAGATCCTCCCAAGTTGCCATCATGTTTTTCTTGCTGTCCCTACTCTTCTTTGGTTTTCTTTTCAACATTGGGCATTCAGACTTGTAATGTCCAGGCTTGTTGCACTCGTAACATATGATGGATGTCTGCTCGATCTTCCCATCAACTTTGTTATTTTTCTTGAAGGTTGAATTCCCTTTAGTCTTCTTCCACATCCGTCTTATTTTTCTCGAAATGAAGGATAGCTCATCGTCTTCTTCACTCGACTCTTGTTCTGACTCACTGGACTCATCGTGTTTTGATTCTTCAATCTTTAGTGCTTTGGATGAGTTCCTCTTCTTTTGAGTCTTATGATTCTTCTGACCAGCCTTTAGTGCTATCAACTTGTCTCATCTGGGCTTGTCCTTAGCATCGAGCTCAACTTCATGTATTTTCAGCGATCCAGGCAATTCATCAAGCTTCAGCACGCTTAAATCTATAGCCTCTTGTACAACAGTAACCTTCTGTCTCCATCTTTTTGGAAGAATTCTTAGGATCTTTCGAATGTGTACTTGATTATCGTACATTCTTCCAAGCCCTTTAATCCATTAATAATTGTTTAAAATCTTCCAAACATTTGATCAATGGACTTTTCATCCTTCATCTTGAGTAGCTCGTACTGATGCACAAGAATACTTATCTTGGATTCTTTTACTTGGTTCGTACCTTCATGTGCGATGGATAACATATCCCACATCTCCTTCTTTGCTTCGTATCCGCGGACTTTATCGTACTCACTTCTGTTCAAGGAACAACTCAAGAAAAACTTCGCTTTAGAATTCAGTTGAAATCTCGCTTTTTGATCAGCCGTCCATCTGACTCGTGGAATGGAATTTCCTTCTTCATCTATGGGTACATATGGTTCGTTCTCAATTATGTCCCATAGGTCAATGTGAGTAGATTCGATAAACAACCGCATCCTATCTTTCTAGTAGTGATAGTCTTCTCCGTTGAACGCCAGAGGTCTAGTGACTGAGGCACCTTCGTTAAAGTGATCCTTGGATACTCAGCTCTGATACCAATTGAAGTGAATCACACGTTAATACAATACTTAATAATGAGATATAGATGCACAAGAAGGGAGGGGGTTGAATTGTGATAAACTTTTCGTAAATCCCCTTTTTGAAAACTTCATTTGTTCAAAGAATCTTCGTTCTTAAAACAATCAAAATTAAAGTTGTAAAGTATTTTCACAAACTTTGTATAACAACAAAATCTAAAATATATGAGTTGAGAGAGATTGAGAGTTGAGAGGTTTCGACACAACAATTTATACTGGTTCACCCCAAACTGTGGGCTACGTCCAGTCCTCAGATGTCCTTATGAGATTTCACTATTTCTCAAACGTTACAAGTATTCTTTGAATTTGAGCCTCATCAGGTCTCTAAAACAGTATTCTTTCACTCTTAGCCTCTGCAGGCTATCTGCACTACTTTCTCTCTGAAAGTTGTTTCGAGTTTTGTTACAAAAATAATAACTCTAATTTGTTCGCACAAAATTTCTCAAGTATTACTAAGCTTTTAATCTCGCTCTGACAGAAGTCTTTCTTTTTTTTCTTTGACACGACTCGTATTTATAGCCTTATTCTTCAACTGCTTCTTGATATTTCAATAATCGGTTATTCAGTTGGATTCTGTAACCAAATCAAGCTGATGTGTCTTCTTGATTTTTTCGTCAGCTGTTCACTTTCGTCTGCTTTTCGATTTGCGTCTACTTTTCAATAGCTTCCGTCTGTCTGCTTTTCAGCTTACGTATGCTTTTCAATAGCTTCCGTCTACTTTTTAACTTGTGTCTGTTTTTCAATTCGTCTGCTTTTCAATTTACGTCTACTTTTCAATAGCTTCCGTCTATTTTTTACTTCGTCTGCTTTTCCACTTGCGTCTGCTTTTCAATAGCTTTCGTCTATCTGCTTTTCAATAGCTTCCGTCTGCTTTTGCTTCCGTCTATTTTTCGCTTCCGTCTGCTTTTTAACTTACGTCTGTTTTTCAATTGCTTCCTTGCATCTGCTTTTCTTCCGTCTGTTTTTTGCTTAGCTTTCTTCTGTCTGCTTTTCTTTATCTTGCTTCATTATTTGTTTTTTTATCAAAATCATTAATCGTAAAGTCATTTTGACTTAACAGCACGATCATGAATTTAAACTTTACTCCCTACCTTAATATCTACTTTCTAACAAATAGTTGTGATGTTCATGTCACACTTCATCAATAACAAAAATGGCCCTCAAGACTCAATATATTTAATATCAATAACCCAAAGGGTAGAGGAAAGATTAAGGGATTATCTCCATTACTTTAATTTTAAAACTACGTAAATCTGTAATGTTAACGTAAGGCTAGTAGTAACAATCTTTACGAATGGACTCAGGCTCTATTAAAACTATGGAGCTAAATGGTAAAAAATGATCTCGAAATTTTGAAATGGTGTAAATTAGGGTGTGCAAGTACATAATCCTAAAGGATGTGGAGCATAATAAATTTTTAGTTAATAAATTTTAGTAAAAAAAGCTTAAGATAGATAAATTAAAGGGAAAAATAAAGGAAGCATTTATGAAGAGATGCCTAGATTCAACATGCCATTGAATAATATTTTACTACATCATTTGCAATGACCTAGTAGAAAAACCAAAAACAAAAGGCCATAACCCTACCAGAAGAAATAAAAAATTATATGTCACTTTTATGAGGATATTATATGTTAGACCCCAAAAAATTTTATCATCTATTTGTTTATTTATTTTTCTTTATTTTATTTTCTTAGAATGGAGTCCATGATCTTCCTAGCATAAAGAGAAATTAGAAATATTAAATGGAGAAATTAAAAGTTAGTTAGAGTATAGTATGGTGTAAGTTAAATTAAGGAAGTAAGAATGCATAAGGGGCATTCTAGGAAGATCACTTAAGTTTAAAACTTATAAGGTATTAAAGTAAGGGTAGAATGGGAAAAGAAAAATTGGAGTCTTGAAATTGAAGAAGCAAAATCGTGAATGAAAGAGGGAAAAAAAAGAGAGAGTGAACGAAGAGAAGAAAAGAAGGAAGAAAATTAGGGTTTTTGGAGATCTTGAAGAGTTTGAAGAATTTGAAGCTAAATCAAGTAAGTATAAGCATTAACCCTTCTTGATTGTTAGATGAAGCATATTTAGTGATAGTTAGAAGTGAAAAAAAAGGTTGAATATGGGTAGGAAGTAGTTGATGAATGTTATGAGTTAATGTTTTACATTTTTTGGGTTGATGATCAAAGATAGATCATGAATGGGTTTGTGAATGATATTGGCTTGAAATGAAGTTGAAAATGAAGTAGAAGAGATGGGTTAGGTCTAAGATAGGTTATATGTGAAAGGAGGAAGTTAAAAACTAGAAAAAGTAGCAAAATTTGTATTCAGAGTGGGTTTCTGGACAAGTTCATCGTGGCGAACTTCTGACTTCACCGCGGTGAACTTCATTTTTCCTACACAAACATTCTTTGGTATTTTGGGCATAAATTTTTCTGTAAATGTCCAAATGGACTGATTTTTGATTTGGTGTAAACTAAAGACATAGGAATATAAATTATACGAAGGAATCGAGTCTAAATTCAGTCTTTAAGAATTTCAATTTTGCGATGGACGTTGAGTATAGAATTTTGTTTCAGTGTAAGAAATAGTCTAAATTGTTAAGGTATAACTTTCCAATTTCTAATCCAAATTGAATGGAGTTTTGGTTATTGTTTAAGGAAATCAAGTGAGGCAAGAGAGGCAAGAGCAAAGACATCCATAAGCAAGTTTATAAGTAAGGAAATCAAGGTGGGTTACACTTTTATAATTGAGTAATAAGCTATAAATGCTTCTTTCGAAAGAACAGAAATAAAGGATTTTTTAACTACCTTATACATGTTCACTTATTGCTTTTTAATGCTTGAAGAATGTGCTACATGTTTGTATATGAATTGTATTATTCGTTTATGAAATGAATGGTAGAAATTTTTTTGAAAGAATATTGATTTTTTTTGAAACAATGTTACGGTTATGAAATCAAGTTTCGAAAAAATGTGCCATTTTGGGCAATAAGTTTACAAGATATGAAATATATGTTATGTGGGTTTGTGTTGGTCCCCTAAGTTAAGTCAAGTGCACTTTGACAAAAGACTTATTCCGCCTACCCGTTAGTGGCATGGAGCTCCTTCATGGACTCCCATAAGTTCACTACTACGCAAGACCATTAAGTGGGATTACGATAGTACGTTCTGTTCATGGCTACACAGGACCATTATGTGGAAATGTGTAGTACGTTATGTTTTGGATCCACCCAAACCATTTTGATGCGCTTATGTGTTTATGACTTGTGAACAAGTTGATGAACACATAAATTGTGTTGTTTGTGAATTTGATTACATGACGAAAATTTGAGAAATATATGCTTTATAATTTAATGTGAATTTTACATGGAAATGAATATTTCAATGGTTTTGTTTGTTACCGGTTATAAAATTGTTACCCACGAGCTTTAAGCTCACTCCCATTCTTCTTCCTCTATACAGGTGATGAGCAAGAGATCGAGTAGGTCAAGACTTATGGCATCACTTCGAATTGGCATACTTTTGTATTTTTTAAAATTAGATTTTTGGGATTTCAAGGCTTTAGCCGTATTTCAAGTTCTACTAGTTCTAGTGTATTTTGTATTTTTGGTCCTCGAACTCAACTGATGTATTGTGGCTTGAAATGTCATTAAAGCTTTGTGAAAATTTTTTTCTTTTGATATCAATGAAATATATTTGGGTTGTTTATGGCTTTCATGTTTTCGCAAAGTATCTGGATGTGGAATTGAGATTAAGATTTTGAGAACTTGTTTGTGGTTAGGTTCTTATCCAATTTGTTTTTGGGTTGAATTGATGATAGTAGTTGAAAGGATTTATGTTTGCATTTAATAGGGTAGGTTGATCTGGGTATATGGGTTCTGATGCAGTGGTTTTTGTCGTGGAGAAGCCAAGAGCTCATTGTGGCGTAATCAACCCGAAGGTGTTTTACCTTCTTGCGGCAACTTTGCTGCAACAAATCCAAATGGTTGTTATGGCAAAGATAATTTCCAAGGTTCGTCGCAGCGAAATTAACCCGAAGGGAATATGTAGGCTTTCTCCCACATGTTCGCTGTGGCGACCTCGCTTTGCTTCCGAAGGTTTTTTCTATTAAAGTTCCAAATTCTAAGTCTTCCTCCACGCTTAAGCTTCATGATCCTATGCCCGATGTTGGGCTCCAGAAATAGGGTCTAACATGTTATGGTATCAGAGAGAACTAGGTTGGGGTCCAGGTTTGCAACTAGGTTTAGGAGTATCCTAGGTATGAAATGGGTAGTTTAAGGCATGAAATGAAAATGCAATTTTTTTAAATGAATAACTTCCATTGTTTTAAATTGTCTCACAAGATTTGAAATTGTTTTATATGATTTGAACTGTTTTGCATACTTTGAAAATTGTTTTGTGTGAACTAAAGGGTTTCAATGGTTTTATATTGAAGAAGTGAACATGCCGCCTTGAAAGAGAACTCGAGGAGCTATGACTCGATCTCACTCTTGCCAAGGGAGCACAGACAAATTCTATGTCCCACAAGATCCGGGAACACACTCTGCTCTGGATTCTGAGGCACCTAGTGTGCCGCATGAAGTGCCACTGCCTCCTCCTCTCACGCCTACCATGGATCCACGTTTCTTTCAAGCCTTTGCTCAGGCTTTCACTTACGTCATGGGTCAAAGGTCTCAAGCTCCAATGCAAGCTCTAGTGGAGAGGAGCGGGCAATATGATAAACTTCGCAAGTATGGAGCTGTGGATTTCAATGGAACTACAAATCTAGAAGAGGTTGAAGCCTGGTTGGGGAGGACCGAGAGGGTTCTGATTCAGATGAAGTGCTCGGATGAGGAGAAACTAGATTATGCTATGAGCTTGCTACAAAGGGACGCACTTTATTGGTGAAAATCAGTGCCCCACAATCAGATTGTGCCTCCGGTGATGACGTGGAGAGACTTTGTGGAAGTGTTCAGGAAGAAGTACCTCTTGAGGGTATATGTACAAGAGAAAGCCAGGGAGTTTTTGAATATCACACTGAGGGACATGAGTGTGTGTGAGTATGAGTTAAAGTTTATCCAACTTTCCTGATATGCGGTCAACATCAGGGACTGTCCCCAAGTAATAAGATAGGAGGGGTTGCAGTTACAAGCCCCAAGGAGAGTTGAAATAGTGGGAACTTGGCTAACCACTGAGGTGGGCAGTTTAGGAGTTGCAAGGAAGGCTATTCCTCGAGGAAGGCTAGGAGTTTAGGCACAAGCAAGGGTGTTTGCAATGACAAGGGAGGAAGCTGCAGCCGTACCTGAAGTTGTCACGAGTATAGCTTAGTTACTTAATTCTGAAGAATATGTCTTAATTGATTCTGGCTCTACGCATTCATTTGTTTCTACAAGTATGATTTTGCATGGTTTGAATTCTGTGCCTTTGAATATTCCTTTGCTTGTTAGTATACCTCTATGGAGGAATTTGGTAATCAGTCAAGTTATAGGGGTTGTGAACTCTTCATTGATGGTGCTAGACCGGTAGTGGACTTACTATCGCTAGACCTAAAGGGCTTAGATGTTATACTTGGAATGGATGTTATAGAGAAATATCACGCAAAGTTGGATTCTGGCATTAAGGAGGTGGAATTTGATCTAGGAAACGGTTAGAAGGTGATTTTCAAAGGGGACAAGAGAATACCATCACCAAGACTTATTTCGACTTTGCTAGTTGATAGGATGATGGAAAAAGGGTGTGAAGCCTTTTTGGCGCATGTTATGGACACGGATGTGAATGAAGGGAAGTTAGGGGATTTTTCAGTTGTAAGGGAGTTTTCAGATGTGTTTCTAGAGGAATTACCTTGTTTGCCACTAGTGAGAGAAATCGAGTTTGCCATTAACTTAATTCTCAGAACTTCACATCTTTCTATACCACCATATAGAATGGCTCCAGCTGAGCTAAAGGAGCTTAAGGAACAGTTGGAGGAACTATTAGAGAAGGGGTACATACGGCCGAGTTTGTCACCTTGGGGAGTACCCGTTTTATTTTTTAAGAAGAAGGATGGGACATGACAGATTTGTATTGACTATCGAAGACTCAATAGGGCGACTATTAAGAATAAGTATCCTCTACCCCAGATTGATGATCTGTTTGACCAGCTGCAGGAAGAAAGGGTTTTTTCAAAGATTGATCTTAGGTCAGGCTATCATTAGCTCAGAACCAAGGAGTCTGATGTAAGAAAGAAAACCTTCATAGTCATGCCATTCGGATTAACTAATGCTTCGGCTACATTTATGGATCTTATAAATAGGATCTTCAAGGAGTATCTGGATTAGTTTGTCATAGTATTTATAGATGACACTCTGGTTTATTCCAAGAGCAAAGGGGAGTATGAGGAGCATCTAAGGATTGTGTTGCAGACATTGAGGGAGAGGGAGCTTTATGCCAATTTCAACAAATGTGAATTCTGACTTCACGAAGTGATATTCCTTGGACATGTGATTTCTAAAGATGGGTTACATGTTGATCCGAGGAAGGTTGAAGTAGTGGTGAATTGGCATGAACCCAAGACAGTAACATAGGTGAGGAGTTTTCTAGGTCTGGTAAGTTATTGTAGGAGGTTTGTGGAAGGATTCTCTATGATAGCTACTCCACTGACCCAGATATTGAGAAAGAATCAAAAGTTTATCTAGAGTGATGAATGCCAAAAGAGCTTTGAGGAGCTCAAGTACAGATTGACAAGTGCTCCAATTTTGACTTTTCCCACTGGAGATGAGGGGTATACAATTTACAGCGATGAAATGGTTTAGGTTATGTGTTGATGCAGGAAGACAGGGTAATAGCTTATGCTTCACGACAACTGAAACCATATGAGTTGAATTATCCGACTCATGATTTGGAATTAGCAACAGTGATTTTTTCCTTGAAGACTGAAGACATTATTTGTGTAGAGTTCAGACGAAGATTTTTATAGATTATAAAAGTCTTAAGTACTTACTGAGCCAGAAGGAGTTAAATTTGAGACAGAGAAGGTGGATTGAGTTACTCAATGATTATGATTTATTGACTGAGTACCATCAAGGGAAGGCAAATGTAGTGGCGGATGCTTTGAGTAGAAAATTCTTAATAGGCCATGTTTAGACAGTTTATCTGCCTTTATTGGAAGAGATGGCTAAGCTTAAGATAATCCTGAAATAGGAGGAATTCGATTGTGTTATTGCAAATTTCAGAGTGAGTTCGATACTCAGGGAGAATGTAATGGAGTTATAGGCACAAGATAAAGATTTGAGCAAGCTCCGAGAAGAAATTCAGAATGATAAGAAATCTGAAGTGGTAGTGAGGGATGATGGACTTGTGGTGGTAGGGAACAGACTCTGTATTCCAAATGTCAAAGAGGTGAAGGATGAGATACTGGATGAGGCACACAATGTGCCTTATGCCATGAACCCGGGTAGCACCAGGATGTATAGAGATTTAAGAGAGCATTTCTAGTGGAAAGGCATGAAGAGGGATGTAGTAGATTATACAAGTAAGTGTCTAGTGTGTCAACAAGTCAAGGCTGAATATCAGGCACCTTTAGGCAAGTTAAGGTTGTCCATTCATGAGTGGAAGTGGCAAAGGGTAACCATGGATTTTCTGATGGGTTTGCCCAAGACCAGTTGGAAGCATGATGCCATATGGGTTATTGTTGATTGTTTGGCAAAGTCAGCCCATTTTCTGGCAATTAAATAGACTAATTCTTTGCATGTGTTAGCAAAGAAGTACATTGATGAGATAGTAAGATTACATGGGATTCCAAATTCTATAGTTTCTGATAGGGATCCTTAGTTTACTTCGAGATTCTAGGGATGCTTACAACAGGCTCTGGGAACCAAGTTAATTCTAACACTACTTTTCACCCCTAGATAGATGGTCAATCTGAGAGGACTATTTGAACCCTTGAGGGAATGCTCAGGGAATGTGTGATGGATTTGAAAAGAGTTTGGGATGAGCATTTACCATTGGTCGAATTTGCTTACAATAATTCGTACTATTTGAGCATTCAGATGGCTCCTTATGAAGCACTATATGGGAGTAGATTAGAAGTCCGATATGCTGGGATGAAAAAGGAGAAAGGAAACTGATAAGACCAGAGTTACTCCAGATCACAATTGACAAGATCAATCTGGTTAACCAATGGCTTAAAGCAGCACAGGATCGAATGAAAAGTTACACTAAGGCACATTGAAGGTAGATGGAGTATGAAGTAGGTGAGAAAGTCTTTCTTAAGACAACTCCTTGGAAAGGAGTAATAAGATTTGGCAAGAAAGGGATGTTGAGTCCGAGATATGTGGGTCCTTACGAAATTCTTGAAAGGAATGGACCGCTAGCTTATAGATTGGTGTTGCCATCGGAATTGTCTCAGATACATGATGTGTTTCATGTTTCCATGTTGAGGAGATATAGATCGGATCCATCCCACATTATTCAAACCACTAAGGTTCAGTTGGGAGATGATCTTGTTAAGTTAAGAAGACTTCACGTCTATTAATTTTGGTGACAATCAAATAATAATATATTAGAAATAAATGAACTGTTTTGATAAGTGTGCAGCAAAACACTGAAGAAGCGAAAAAAAAAAGAAACGCAAATCACAGAAGAAGCGAAAAAACACAGAAGAAGCGCAAAATACAGAAGAAGCGAAAAAACACAGAAGAAGTGCAAAACACAAAAGAAGCGGGAAGCACAGAAGAAGAGCAAAACACGGAAGAAGCGAAAAAACACAGAAGAAGCTCAAAATACAAAAGAAGCAGAAAAAAACAGAAGAAGCACAAAACACAGAAGAAGGGGAAAAACACAGAAGAAGCACAAAACACAGAAGAAGCGAAAAAACACAGAAGAAGCATAAAACACAGAAGAAGCGAAAAAACACAAAAGAAGCGTAAAACATAGAAGAAGCGGAAAAATACAGAAGAAGCACAAAACACAGAAGAAGCACAAAATACAAAAGAAGTGGAAAACACAGAAGAAGCAGGAAAACACAGACCATACAGAGATGAAGATATTCTAGTACGTCGGACGGTTAGTCAGTTGGAGTTAGTTATAGAACTCAACTGAATAACGGTTTCTACAAGAAACAAAAAGCAGTTATCAAGAAGCAGTTGGAGACTTAGGCTGTAAATACTAGTCGTAGTTGAAGATTGAATAACCTTTGAACTTTTGATTTTCAACTTTTAGCTTTCAAGTTATTACTTACAAAGAAAAATTCTGTATTCGAAGTGCGATACACGAGAGCAAAACCTACTGTAGCAAAAACTCACAATATCTTTCTAGTGCGAGAAAGGAAAAGCTAAGAGCTTGAAGAGACTAAGATAGAAAAAAGAATACTTAGTGTAAGAGACCTGAAGAGGCTTTGAAAGAAACGAATAGAATACTTGTAAATTGAAGAAGTATAGTGAAATCTTAGACGAACTCTAAGGATTGGGCGTAGCCCAAGGATTGGGGTGAACCAGTATAAAATCGTAGTGTCCATCTTCTAACCTTACTCTTTAATTTCTATTGTTCTTAAACAAGTATATAGAAGTTATTTACGATTTAACCACGTAGCTATTTTTGGTATTCACTTAATAGCTTGAAAAAGTTATTTTCAAAGAAATATCAAAGGTTTTAGTATCCAAAAAAAGAATACACAATTCAACCCCCCTTCTTGTGCATTTTATATATTGTACGTGAATTCTATATTAACAAGTGATTTACTTCAGTTGGTATTAGAGCTCGGTTTCCAAGAACCACCGTTACAAATTGAGGACAAAGATATATGGCAAAATCACATGTTTTTATAGCTAAAGGTGCCTACATCACAAGACCTCCTGCATTCAATGATGAGGATTATCATTATTAGAAGGGCAAGATGCGACTCTTTATAGAATCCACACAGATTGATCTTTGGGATATCATCGAGAATGGACCATACATACCAATGGATGATGATGGGAATACCATTCTTCGTATCAGATGGTCAGCTGATCACAAAGCTAGATTTCAATTAAACTTAAAAGCCAAGTTTTTTACGAGTTGTGCTTTAAGCAAAAGTGAATACGATAAAGTTCATGGACACAAAACTGCAAAGGAGATGTGTGACACTTTATCCATCGCACATGAAGACACAAACCAGGTGAAAGAGTCTAAGATCAGTATTCTTGTACATTAGTATAAGCTGTTTAAGATGAAAGCAGATGAGTTTATTGATCAGATGTTTGGACGATTTCAAACTATCATTAATAGACTTAAAGCTCTTGGGAGAATCTACGATAATTAAGACCATGTAAGGAAGATTATCAGAAGTCTGCCTAAAAGATGGAGACACAAAGTCACTGCAGTACAAGAAGCCAAGGACTTAAGTAAATTAAAGCTTGATGAATTGCTTGGTTCTTTGAAGATAAACGAAGTAGAGCCGGATGCAAAAGATAAACCTAAAAGAGACAAATCTATAGCATTAAAGGCTGGTCAGAAAAATCACGAGACTCAAAAAAATAGAAAGTCATCGTCAAAAGCATTAAAGATTGAAGAAATCAAGAATGATGATACCAGTGAATCTGAACAAGATTCAAGTGAAGATGATGATGAATTTTCTTTCATTTCAAGAAAGATTAGAAGAATGTGGAAAAAGAAAACAAAGGGAAATAAAGAGTTTTCTTTTAAGAAGAATAGCAAAGACGAAGTCAAGAACGAGAAGACCTCTATCACTTGCTACGAGTACAACAAACCAAGACACTATAAGTCTGAATGTTCGTTTCTTAGAAGAAAACCGAAGAAAAATAAAGAAAATAAGAAGAGCATGATGGCAACTTGGGAAGATTTGGATTCGTCCGAATCTGATTCAGATTCAGAAGCATTAGTACAATCAAATATATGCTTGGTAGCGGAAAAAGAAGATGACAAAGAGGTAACTTCTAACTTTAATGAATTTTAAGATGCATATTTAGAATTGTTAGAAGATTCACATGTTATACTAAAGCAGTATAGATCCTTAAAGAGAAAGTTTGTCGAAAACTTGAAGAACACGAAAGTGTTAGAAAGAGAAAACGTCTACCTTAAGAAACAAGTAGACGATATGAAGAAAAGAGTAACTATAGATAGATCCGAGGAAATTAGTCAGCTAAAACAAAGAATTATTACTCTTTCAGCAGATTTATCAACTTTTACTGAAAGTACGAAGAAAACGAATGACATGCTTGGAAGATATAGACCCTAATGATAAGAGTGGTCTAGGGTTTACTAAAAGTGATACTCGTCATAAAAAGAATTTTGTTCCATATAGAAAGAAGTGTCACCAATCGTCTTATTATCATTCTGTGAATTATTATAAGACTAACCCCAAAGTACCCAAGAAAATCTGAGAACCTAAGAAAAACATAATATCTACTGCAAATCTCCTTCCTTGGAAAAAGCAACCAGCACCAATGGTATTTGAACAATGGATGCTTGCGACATATGACGGGAATAAAGTCTATGTTCTTAGATCTTCAAAATAAGAAGGGAGGATTAGTAACTTTTGGAGATAACCAGCAGGGCAAAATAATTGGAATCGATAAAATCGGTAAAGATTCTTTTGCATCTATTGATAATGTTCTGCTAGTTGATGGTTTAAAACATAATTTGATTAGT
>JAOTAZ010000009.1:7635447-7648037 GCA_025629785.1 Erythroxylum oxycarpum | reverse complement strand
TATAATTTTAGATTGAAGTTAACTATAAAATCTGTCTATAACCAACTATAACAATCCTAGTTTAGGAAAATAAAGATTTTCTTCTTTTTTCCAGAAAACATGTGTATATACATGAGCATTATGAAATAGTTAAGCAAGTCATTTCATTCCAGACTTGCCTTTGTTTCATATTATATGCTTAAATACATAATACATAAGGTCTTATTCAATGAATGAAAATAATAATAACACTAATTTTTAAGTTGATTTTTAAAGCTCCAACACAAATTTGGCTAAAGTTATATGAGCTAAGCTAACAACAACGTAAAAATTAAAAGTGAGTCTCACAAGCATTTGCATATACACTTTATACATGTGTTTGAGTGACTGAAATATAATGTGGTCATGTCTTTGAATAAAAATGGGATATGTGATGCTATATGCTAAAGGAAAAGATATGAATTATGTGTTTACATGTGTTGATATATGATATGAATTGAATGAACCATTGAGGATGGTTACATCACCGAGTTTGCAAAACTCATCAAAATTGCAACGTTGATATTTCAGAAACAAGAGAGGACATTAGCAACAGAGAGACGCTACAAAAAGCATAATTCTTGTACTTTTGTGAACAAATTGCTCAAAGGTCGGTCAGCTGAGACTGAATGATTTAGTTAGACTTTTTGATTAATTCCTCTTTCATGTATCATGTTTTGTATTAGGTTTGAATCATTTTAAATGTTTGGAAGTTACTGAAAAGCTATAATGTATATATACAGTTTTTATGAAATAAAATGAGGATTCAGTTTTAAAATATGGTGACATTTATGTATCTATGATGATGCCATGATTAAGGGATCGTAGTTACTGCTCTAACATGCCATTATTATAGGTTATGTACTAGAATGTCCTTAGGATATTCTGATATGTACCTTATGATAGTAGGATGTTACATTGATTTTGTGCCCATCACTAGATTAAGGGGAAAGCTAGCTTATGGTCCACAAAGAAAGCTACTGTAATGGTTTCCTAAAAATGGGCTCCTTCGTTTAACTATTAATGTCTAACACTATTATAGTCCTTCCTTCTAATTCTTTAAGAGGAAAATAATGCAAGATAAGTTTAGGCTGGTCACTAATCACCTGTTTCCAACTTTTTTGGTTTGGTATGGAAGAAGTGGTTATAGGATGAGTTGAAGTGTTTTCTAGTGAAGTGGACATAGTAGTCTGAGTAGCAGAAGGTAGGGAGGAAGAATGTGGAAGAGATTAAATTTGGTCTAGAGGACTAGGGTCCTTGGGTAGAGAGAGTGGGAGGATTTGTTAGGAAGAAAAGTTTGATTTTTCAAGGGAGCTAGCTAGAAACTTAATGGGTGTAGAGGATTGGTCTGGTGAATGGGGATGGGTAAAGGTGGGAAATCAATCTAGTTAGTGGAAAACATTGTTGAAAGGTTTACTAGTAATAGTAACGGTTTAGGAAAGAAAGAGTGGAAAGATAAAGAGTTGTTACTTAAATAAGAAAGATAGCTTAGGTTAGAAAGGACTAAGAAAGTTACTGAAAAGTCCTTCTAAGGATTTATAAGCTGAGAAGCTAGATAGAGTAGCTGAGTGACTGACTAAAAACGAGTTGGAGTATGGGGAGCTAAGCAAGTTTAAGCGAAGTTTGCAAGAAGAGAAAGAGCAGTCGAAAGGAAGACATCAAGTTGGAAAACAAAGAAAGGCAAGGAAGGAAGAAGATAATAGCCAGAAGAAAAAAACTAGAGAGAAGGAAGAAAAAAACCAAGTGAAAGAACTCATTTTAAAGTTTTTTTTCCTCTGCCTACATCCACTTGTTGCTACTATTATCTCCTCATATCACTTGTCCAAGCCACAACATGTCATCTTTGATCCACAATAAAATAAATACGAGGAGAGAACCTAGAAACACAACATTTCACTGCCATCGGTGTATAATCTCTCCTCAGTTTTCAAATACATGCCTCCTCAAAATCGGTAATGAAGCTACAAAGTAGATTTTCACAAACCACCAGAATGTCAAGAGAAACCACAAACATTGACATTCATCACCCTATTTGTGTCACGATCATTGTTGGAAGGTATTTCTTGTCCCACTATCTATGTTCATCTTCTTAAGCTACCAAATCACTAGTGATGATGGAGGAAGAATAGATGTATCCAATGCAATGTTTCACAACAAAACCCCAATTTCTAGCAAGGAGGAACAAAGGTGGCAACATGTTAATCTGAATTTTTTCATATTGGTCAAATCCAAATTGATCATATAGTGATTAGATTTGCAAGGATTCTAAGCACCTTAAGACATGTTCGAAGAATCATTGTTTGACACTGGAACAATTCATGTTTTTCAATCTTATTCGATTTGAAATTAAATTTAGGGTTTTAGAATTCTTAATCTAAAATTTTTAGATATAAGTAAGCCTAATTTAATTTTAGAAATTTAGAGTTTGTAATTTTAATTTCAAAATTTTGATTTGATTATAACAATTCTAAAACCATTGTTAGCCAATTAGTTCGAGATATGATCATATATGCAATAGAATAATAACAAAATTTTTTATTTGATTTTTTTGAAAGTCAATGTCACTTTAAATTTTATAATATCATTAATACACTAACATAATAAGACAAATCATAAATTCGTACTTTATTGTGTAGCTTGATCACTTTCTTGTCGTTTCCCTTGAATCACTTCTAAAATTGGTTCATTATAACTATCATAGTTGCACACGTGTTTGACCTTTAATGGTTCCACACGAACATATTAAAGGAACTATATAAATAGTACAGAGAGGGCACACAAATGTTAATTCCTTCAAAATTTGATATTTATAATAGAGTTTAAACCTTTTAGTAATTTAATTGAAATAAAATTCTAATTTTAATTAAACGTTAATTGAAGTTTCTATTAATTCTAACTAAATATCAAATGGACCTAAATGAATTTCAATATCTTATATTGATTCTTATTTATTAAATATTTCATATTTAATCCCAAAGTTCTCAAACTTTATAATTAAATTCAACTTCATTAAATTACGTTTTTTCTCTTTAACTATTCTTTTTGGGTGATCTATTAAATTTTTAAATGTGTTAGCAATGGATATAAATTATTAATCCTAAATCATGTTCAGGACAAATTAAACTCCTTTAGTTTATCTTTATTTTTTAATTAAATAATTTATACCCATAGACTAAGATTGTCATCTAGAATCATTTCATAACCACTCAAATATTATGAATATCAAAATGATTTTGAATAACCTTTCCATGCATAATTTTTGTATAATTTAATCTTTCTATCATACAATATTTTGATTAGATATACAACATGAAATTAATATTGATTCTCTTTGAGTCCACCATAGAATTTTCCACCATTAGTAATTAATTTAATTAATGAAAATTGCAAACTATTTTAAAAAGTGTCTTTTACCTTCTTTAAGGATTTTCTGGATCAATAATAAACAAGAGCAATCGAACATTCTCCCTAATCTCTTTTAAAATAATGAAGTGTATATTGATCCCTTAAGTAACTCCATATAGTTTATATTATATCTAATAGTTTTTTTTGATAAATCAGTAAAATTTATAAAAATGAAAATGAAGGGAATATGTACAGCGCAGAGATTTGGAGCCCAAAATCTCTAAACCCAAAGAAGCTAAAAGGAGGTGCATCCCTGCCCCATACCCTATATTAAAAACAAAACAAAACCAAACCCTCTAATAGTTGCCACCCAAAATAAAGTAAAACTAACAAATATGCCAACTAACACAGCTAAGCAACCCAATTCCAAAAACACTCAGCATTAACAATACAATACAATAGCAATTTATACGGTGCCTGAAATTGAAATTGGGTATTCTCTGAATAGCGAAAAGAGCAAGATTTCCTAAACCCCATGCAAAAAGGAGAAATTTGAACTTTGACCCACGCCTGATAGAGTGCAAGGCTGCCCGTCAAGAGTAGGACAACATAGGCTGGATGCCTGACGATACCTAAACTGACACCTGGCTGCATCACTGACAGAAATAAACATTAAAGAACACATTAAACACAAGTAGAATTACCTCCTCTCAGTGTTTAAGCTGAGGTGCTCCATAACTTGAAAGTTCACATGCATAGAGAGATTACGGTCATCCATGGCTTCATCTTTAAAGGTTCGCCTATTTCTTTCAGCCCACAGGTTATAGACAGTGACAGAAAGAATAATGAGGAAAGAGTTAATGGCATAGGTTCTGGTGGAGGCTGGTTGGGAGAACCATAATAAGACGGATTGAAGATTTGTAAGAGGAGGAATGTGGATATGAAAATAACTAAGGCTTTGAGACCAAATTGTTTTTGAAAAAGGACACTCAAAGAATAGGTGGTCAATAGATTCAAAGTCAGCTAAACACAAGGAACACCTATTAGGAGTATGAAGATACTGGAATTTATCCCTAGTAGGCAATTTATGTAGAAATGCTAACTATAAAATGAAGGAGTACCTCGGACTACAGTTGTTATACCAAACCAGATTGTACCAGGGAACTGTAGGAATCGGGGGCTTTAACCAAATATAAGCAGAAGCATTTGTATACTGGTTTGTATTGCACGCTAACCATTCTAAAGTATCAGCTCTTGAATCATCCGGGGAGTAGGTAAGAGGATCCAAGTGACTGAGACCCACTGGTAACTCCTGCCAACACCACCCATTTTCTCGAATTACTGTCGAAACTCTAGCACTCAAAGGAAATCCAGACCCATTGATCAACCTTGGAGTAGAATGAGCCAGTAAGAACCCGGTTGGATGCCAAGGGTCTAGCCACAAGGAAGCAGAAAGTCCATTTCCAATTCTAAATCGGAATTGATTCCCAATTTGATCCCTTACAGACAAAAGCTTGCGCCAACTCCAAGAACTATTGTGATTAGGAGAGGTATGCCAAAAATTTTTCCTTTTGAGAATCATAGTGTGAACCCACCTCACCTACAAAGCTTCCTTATCATGAAACAGAAACCAAATCCACTTCCCTAGTAAAACCATATTCCAAGTAGACAAGTGTTTAATCCCTAGACCACCCTCTTTTTTTGAACGACAAATATCATTCCATTTAACCTTAGGTTGACCTCTAGAGTCTACCTTTCCAGACTATAAAAAGTTTCTAAGTTTCATCTCTATTTCCTTAATAATGGAGGAGGGAAGGATGAAAAGACTAGCCCAATAGACCTGAAACGACGTAAGGACTGAAATGACTAATTGCACTCGACCAGCATAAGACAAAAATTTGTGAGTCTAATGGTTAATTTTAGAGTCAATTTTATCCAGAAATGGAAGACACTCCCTCCTTGACAACCTACCTGTCAGAAGAGGGACTCCCAGGTAGCGAATGGGAAGTTGCCCTCTTGTCAAACCAGACAAATGAGCTATTTGTTGGGTCATTTGCTCCAACTCTGGAGACACAAAGAATTGGCTCTTAGAAAGGTTGATACCTATACCAGACAAACTAGAAAAGGTATGCAGACAATCAAATAAAGTCTGGATCGAGGCTAAATCACCATGACAAAACATAAGGAGATCATCAGCAAACAGAAGATGAGTAAGTTTGAGGGCGCTACATCTCTAATGATAAGCAAAAGTGCTACTTTCACCTATGTAAACATTGAGACTCCGAGTAAAAGCCTTCATACAAAGAATAAACAGTAAAGGGGCTAAAGGATCCCCTTGTCTGAGCCCAGATTTCCTTGGGAAAAAAGCAGAAGGGGACCCATTGATCAGGACCGCATAAGCAGGGGAGGTAATACATTCTCTAATCCAACCTACGAACTTGGGAGGACAACCAATAGCTATTAGAATATTAAGCAAGAAATCCCAATGGATCGAGTCGTATGCTTTTTGTAAGTCCACCTTAAAAGCACATTTGCTATGGCTATTGACTAGATGATAATTTTTGAAAACCTCTTGGGCCAATAAGATATTATCCCCTATTCGATGATTCTTAAGAAAGGCACTTTGGTTGGGACTGATGACTGAGGGGAGGAGTTCCTTAAGCCTATTCGTTAGGATTTTCACTATCATCTTATAGATAAAATTACAACAAGCTATAGGCCGATAATCCCCCACTGTGGAAGGATTTGCTACCTTAGGGACGAGAGTGATAAACGTAGAATTGAGCTCTTTGAGGAGCCGACCATGTTGAAAGAAATCTTGAATAGCCCTAGAGACATCCCTCCCAACTATATGCCAAGTATGTTTAAAAAACACACCATTGAAACCATCGGGCCCCGGAGATTTATTGGGATTAAAAGAATTGAGAACCTCTGTTATCTCCTGGGTGGAGACATCAACGATAAGATTAGTAAGGAGAGATGCTGAAATCCTAGAAGGAAAACACTTGTCCATAAAAGCTTGGGAAGAAGGGAGATCCTTTCTAGCCCCTATATTACTGCTAAAGAAGTCTAAGAATTATTGTTGAATCTCATCCACTTCCACAATTCTATTGCCATTTGGGCCTATGAGTGAGTGAATAGTGTTCCTATTTCGATTGGCTAGAAGAGACTGATGAAAAAAGGTCGTGTTACGATCTCCCTCTTTGAACCATTTAATCCGGGAAGCTTGTTTGTAAAGGGATTCTTGATATGCTAGAGCACTAATCAAATTATGAATGGCTTCAGTTTCCCGCTCGACCATGAGTGGGCAACTAGGTTGATGTCTCTTTTGATCTTGAATTTGGTTGAGGGTAGTTTGGCATTGCTCAACCCTAACATGAACATCTCCTACTTTACTCGAATTAAGCCCTTTGAGCGCCCTCCTTACTAGTTTAAGCTTGGACACTACACAAAACATAGGTGTGCCTGAAACTGGACTATTCCAAGCCTCTTCAACAACCTGAAGGAAAGTAGGTTGAGACACAAAAAGTTTGAAAACCTAAAAGGGGTAGGACGCTTTGGTTGAACCAAAGGAGACCTAAGCACAATGGGGGAGTGATCAGAGATGTTTGGATTAAGGATAACCCCATAGGACCTAGGAAACCTAGCAGCCCAAGCAGCATTGACAAGCATTCTACCTAACTGCCTAGCAACAAAAGAATCCCCAATTTGTTTATTAGACCAAGAGAACTTAGGGCCACTAGAGTTAAGATAAAAGAGAGAGCAAGCCGCAACACAATGCCTAAAATCACACATACCAGGAGGAGGTGAATGGTTAATAGGGTAAGTCTCAAGAGAGGACAAAATAGCATTAAAATCACCAGCTAGAACCTAAGGAAGAGTGCCAACCGAGTTGTGAAAGCTTTCCAAATTAGCCCAAAGATGTTTCCTATGAGTATGACTATTAGACCCATACACACAGGTGACAAAGAAAACTAAAGAGCTATTAATAGGGGAAACGTCCAAATGGACCAGCTGATCACTAGTAAAACGAAGGCTACACTTCAACTGACTAGGATTCCAAGCAACTACTATCCTAACATTAGGACTAGAATCTAAATTGTCAAAGGACTGCCAATGCGGAAACAAAGACGAGCACACTTTATTCAGCACATTGCGAGACTTAATACGAGTCTCAGTCACACACATAAATGAAACCGACACACTCCTAAGCAAAGCATGCACAACTAATTGCTTCCTAGAATTATTAATACCCCTAACATTCCAAAAAATTAAATCCATGGCAGCTAAAACACAACAGACCCTCTACTTTTGTTTCCTCCTAGTTTTCCTAGTCATTCTCATAGTATATTCCCCCTCTGCCCCCTCTGTATTCCATGGACTCTGATCAGGAATCAATTCCGAGTTAGAAAGAGATAGATGCTTGTCTACTTGACTTGGTTTCGGGACCTCAACAACCCCTGGGTTTCCTTCTGGTTCATCATGCTCCTGGATCGGACAATGTGACTCTAAATCCCTTGAAAATGTTTCTCGCCTGTTCAGGGGGCAGAACTACCTCAGTGACTGGCCTCTGCTGTGAGGACCCTTAATCCTCCCCTTGAGCAATTTGAGTTCCAGAGGTGGTAATCTCCGGAGGCACTGGCTTGGGTTGAACATCCTGCCCTTTGTTCTGCTGAATCTGGTCCTCGACCAGCTGAGGAGCCTTCCCCTTTACCAATTCCTGGTTTAAACCCGATTCAAAAATCCTCCCAGTAGGAACCCAATCCCTTCTCTGCTGCGGCTTCTCTGGCTGCCATTCATTTTCAACCACAATGTCCATAAAAGATTGGTTCCCATCTTCAGTATAAGTAGCTAATTTAAACGAAGTAGGCCATTGCTTGTCCAACTCCATCTCCACGCACATCCGGGCATAAACAATCTGTGACATCTTTGTCGTTGGAGTATCCATTAACAGGGGATTACCCACTGCACTGGCGATTCTGCCTAGTCCCTCGGTTGTCCAATATTCCACTGGGACATGAAAGAATTTAATCCAAATCGGGGCTACACTAACAGCTTCCTGCTCTCCTCCATTGAGACTCCATCGGCGTAGAAAAAGGGGTTTGCCTTGAATATGCCAAGGCCCCTTTTCCATTACCGCATTCATCCCTTCTTCAGAATCAAACTTAAAGAGGAAATTGTTCGCTCCAGTAATAAGCATGTCAGTCAACCCAAAAGCCAACCAAGATTTTGATAACGCCCTCTGAACAACTGGGAAGGTAGGGCGTTTACCTAAGAAGAATCCAAACAGAGCATATCGAAACTTAGCTGCTCCCTGTTGTGCAAGCTCGCGAGGTGGGATTACCACAATGTCAGTCGCATTTGTCTCTGGAGGATAGAAAGTCGGCGTCTTCGGCAAGGATTGGTCTGCCTGGCCGTCAGTAAGAACTGATTTCCAAGATCAAGGTTTGGGGGGGGGGGGAGGGATTGTTAAGCGGGGCAAGACTGGCATTCAATAGAGAGGATTTGGGTGGAGGTGGCGGGCACGAAAAGGGGATGTTTGGGTTTGAGTTTTGGGATTGAGGGCTAGGGATTTTGGAGATAGGTGAAGAAGCAGGTCGGGGGGATGGCGAAGAAGCAAGAGGGGCTAGAGGAGATCGAAGAATAGGAGAAGGTGAGCTAGACGACGAAGCCGTGGGGACAGCAAGAACTCTCGCTGTGAACTCACAAGATCTGGGTCACACTCGCCGACACTCGCAGAAGCTCACATCGCTCTCTCTCTCTCGGTCTTTTCCAATTAGAGCTTATATCTTCAAGCCATGCATATGCCATTCATGACGGTCAATGGTACAACAACTTCTTCCCAACAGCTGATTCCTTTGTTCAAAGTGGTAAACTCCCTAGCTGCATTCCATCCATTTGTAAGGGTTTTTATGCTCCAGCAGTTTTAACGGTATACCCAGTTGTTCTGCAAATGATATATTTTTGTTGTTCACAATCGTATAGTTGAGTTATCTCTAACTAGGATAGATAATTAAAGGTGTCAAAATATAATATTCCTTATATGAAATACTTTAGAGATCTTAATTTAATATAATCATCATAGTAAGATATTTGTGTAGATATACAAGTCATATTCTAAATAGAATTCTTATATTAGACTAGTTTCATTAATATATTTTTTAATTATTTTTATATTTTAATTTATAAAATTGATTACTTCTTTTATAAAGAAGAAATTCAATTTTAATGAAATGTCAGAATAATTTAAAAATAATAAATAAATACAATACAAATCTTATAATTATGCTTTATTATAATTTTATTTATAATATATATTTGTCATCTCATATACATATTATATAAAATAAAAAATATAATTATATAATTATGACACAAAAATTAAAACTAACCAATTGAACAGTAACCTTTAGCTAAGCTGCACATAGAGAGAGAAGCGCAGAGACGTGATCTTGTTTTTCTCAACTCTCAACATGGACAAGCGACAAGCTGATCTATCTTTGAACGGAGTTCGATCGTTTCTAGCGTTGCAAAAAATGATTCCCGTCTAAATGGAAACGGCACCGTCTAAATGCTATTTATTTCACTTGTCAAAACCTCGTAATAGCAGGTAAGTTTTGTCTTCTTGAAAAATCGTAGAGGATCTCCTAGAAAATCTGTGGTAGTAAAAGATGTTAGCCAACTGCAACCTCGTCTCTTGCAACTTTACTAATGTTGCTCTCATCAAGCTAAGACCCAAATTTCCATTTCAGAATCAGACACGTAGTATAAAGTTCTTACCTTTACTTCCCCAAAAATCCTGCAGCGCTGTGACCAATAGGTTCCCATTTCACAACAAAGGAGGTCCTTTAATATGCCATAGTGTAATGAACTCTGAGAATTCTGACGAAGATGAAGTCTCGGAGGGTGAGGGTACCCAAAAAGAGGAAAGAGACTGGACAACCTCCATTTTGCTTTTTGTATTCTGGGGTGCTGTCATTTATTATGTTTTCTTCCTTACTCCCGACCAGACTCCGGTACTTGGATATTCTCCACTCTCTCGCTACCTTTTCATTTGAGTTTGATGGGTTTTATTGGCTACTCTAGCTTTGTTGGCTTGTATCTGAAACTAGTTCTATTAAGTGCTTTTTGACCATTCATTCTGCCGGTGTCCGGCAGTTAAGCTAGTTGGATTCATCCTTTCCTCACCTGCTTGGGCCTTCTAAAGCTGTACAACGGGGATTGCAAATCAACTGAAAGCCATAAATAATTCATAGAGGGAAGATCACTTTTTGTAATATAACCTCATGTGTTAGTAACTGACTCATGGATCGCTGTATGCCTTTGGTGGTCTCTAGTCGGGAGATTACTTTGAATGTGAACTCGGTTGTTACATTAGTGACAATCTTATCTTCTTCCGTACAAAATCGGAAGAGGATAACTTGTAACATTCAAAGTGTGGTATGTTTGTTGTTCCATGGACTTGCGAACAATTCATGCCTTCTGGTTTTCCAGGTGTTATTTTCTCTGTTACCGTTTGTTATAACATGATAAATTACAAACTTCTTCTTTTTCTTTTTTGTTGCAGTCAAGGGACACGTATTTCTTGAAGAAACTGCTTAATTTGAACGGTGAAGACGGCTTTAGGATGAATCAAGTTCTTATTTCTTTATGGTACATAATGGGTTTGTGGCCTTTGGTGTACAGCATGCTTCTACTGCCAACAGGCAGGAGGTGTGTTCCAATACATTGCCCTGTTCTCCCTATTTATTGATTGATCTTTCCATTTTCAACTAGCAATTTGCTCTTCTTTTTATAAGTACCAAATTTAAGATAGATTATCGTTACCCTTCCACCTATGTTGGTGTTGTTCTTTGATAAAATTAAAGTAGTAGGTTGTGGAGTAGAAATATATTTTTGTTCTTTGATAAAATGAAAGTAGCTGGTTTTAGTGTAGATGTATAACAAATATTTTCCTGGGTAGCTCTTGCCCAGGAAAAAATTGAGGTATTCAGTTGATTTGATGTTGTGCAGCTCAAAAAGCAGAGTGCCAGTTTGGCCTTTCCTTGTGCTCTCATGTTTTGGTGGTGCATATGCACTTTTACCCTATTTTGTTCTATGGAGACCACCCCCACCTCCTGTGGAAGAAACTGAGCTCGATAAGTGGCCTCTTAACTTTTTGGATTCAAGGCTGACTGCTGGGGTAAGTAGTTAATATAAGTTCTCATTTTCTCTATTCCAATTTGGTTTTAATTTGAGAGTGTTCCAACATTGGGACCATCAATTCATCTGCATTACTAATATGGTATTGAACATGCGATATCTCTTGTCATGTGATTGATCTTCTACTGCATTTAGCAAATCTAATTAGTTACAATATGCAAATTGTATTATGCACAATCATAAGCATGCTGCATAAACTTGGATTTGTTGCTTCACGCTTACATATGGTGTTGCTTAGTCAATTAATACCGAAAAAGAAAGGTTCTGCAACATTGATTACATTTCACTCACAAATTAGAGCATGGTTAGAAGCCAGATGCATATATGAATTTTGGTCCATCTTGATGTAGGGAAAGAGGTTAGATGACATTCAACAAAATTTGGCTAGAATTGGGTTGATTGAGGTTGAAACAATTAGGGTATAACAAAAGCCTTCTTTAATTAAAATTGAAATGCAAAAGCTGAATAGGAAAAACATTACAAAGACCAACTAAATAAGGACACTTAATGCTGATTAGGAATAAACAAAATAAAGTTCTTAGGTTTGAGCCAGATACTTCTGCGTCAATCTCCTCAGTATTCGAATAAAATCTGGCTCTGACAAGTAAACCTTTATTTGCACCATGCAGATATGTACATTAACTTATTTCAAGCACTCTTGTTCACCACATGTCCTTGCGCTTGTGAATTCGCCAAGGTGTTTTAGTAAAAATCGTATATGAGGATTACCATATCAAGAGTCAAGTTCTTTAACATCTATAACTTCTTTAATAACATCAACTTTAGCAAGAGAAAGCTACTTAAATTGAATTGTAATAGCATGTAACCTTGAATCTATCACATTTCTCATATTCACCCTAATGGCTACTTTTGTACTTGTCAATTTTTGGAATTTTAGATAGCAAATACATTTTGTTAGAAATCACCAACTAATTGTAGAGATTTGTAGAAAATTCTATATCTAAGAAAACTCTAGATTTGTAAAAAAAATTTTTTGGAAAAATCTGGAAAAAACTGTGCAAGTG
>JAOTAZ010000009.1:7605033-7615398 GCA_025629785.1 Erythroxylum oxycarpum | reverse complement strand
CACTGAACTAAAAAGTGTACAGTAAAGTGGTTTGCCAAATCCTAAGTGGGAGCTTAGGTAGAGGACGTAGGTCTTAGGACCGAACCTCTATAAAAACAGTGTTTGCTTTTCTTCCCTACTCTCTTAACTTAATTTAATTTATCTGATTGTTTCGTGTGTATTAATTCTATGTTTTTGTTGAACTTTGCGAAAAGTTTCATCGATCTATTCAACCCCCGATCTAACAAATACAATGTCGCATGCTCCCAATGTCAACACCAGTGCATCCATGGTGAATTACGCCCCTTGCATAATCCATGTGAAATTCTTGCAACATTGATGAAATTTCAACTGTATTCCACCTCCTACCGTGATGGAAATCGGTTCTATCTCTTGGATATCGCAGCCCTCTTTTCTTATTACTGATGTGTCCATGAAGTTATGTGTACTCCCATTGTCGATCAGTATGTGGATCCTATGCATTCCCATTAATCTCATTGGTTTAAACTCAGTATTCCCAAACAACCCTAACATTGCTTGCATTGAGAACATTGGATAGTCTTCTTCTTTTACACTTCCCTCAAATTCTTCCTCTTCGAGTTCTGGTGAATTTTTCCCGTTGTCTTCCTCTCCCGAAACTACGTAAAATTATAGTTGCCTCTTCTTACATTTGTGGCCTAAGTTGTATTTCTCATCACACCAAAAATAGAGCCCTTTAATCTTTTTTCGTCAAAATCTTTACTACTAACGTGCTTCTGAGTTTTAATGATGTCAGTCATAATGATGAAGTTGATGAAGGTAATATTCCCTCCAAACTTGAGTTTTTGTTTATATTTGTTGCCTGTTGTCCCCGTGGATTGAAGTTGAAATTACCACCACTATTTATGTTCTTTGTTGCATTTTTGGTTTAGCACAATGTTTTATGTGGATATTTATTGCCTCTTGTTTCCGAGCTAATCTATATACTTATTGCAAGGAATGAGGTTCAGTAATTTAACTATTACATCGATCTCAGGTTTGAGTCCCTTAACAAAAAAATCGACTAAATAATCTTCTGTTAGTGTTAATTTGTTAGAATGGTGATCAAATTGTGCACAATAATCCAGTACTGTTCCATTCTGTTTCAGATCCTTGAAGTGACCAATTGGGTCATCGAAGATCTCCACATCAAACCGTTGAGAGCCTTGGTGTACTCATCCCATTCAACCATCTCCGTTTTATTACAGTTTTCTAATGTATAATTGATACCACTCCTGAGCATGTTTGTCCATATGTAAAATAGCTATGCTCATCTTCACCTTTTCTAGAGTTTGGTCCAAATGAAAAAATTGCTCATAACGGTAAATCCATAGCTTGACATTCTTACTGTCAAACGATGGAAACACGATTCGACTCATCCTCGTGGGTGTCACATTTTCATTCCTCTACTGTCTCCATGGACTACTCTGTGGTGTAGGTTTTGTACTTCAACTTCTCCCACTTATTTCTGCAAATTGTGCAGAAACAAGGTTCTGAGCTCCATCATCTCCTTTTCTACCTTTTTTGTCATGTTTTGAATCTCTGAAAACATTCGCTCACTCTTGTCTTGTGACTCCCAAAATATCCTTTCAATCAAGCCTTTTAAACTCTCTTCAACCATCTGCAATTCGATGCCTCTCATGCTTTTTGCCATAATTGTTTCCCACATTCGAATGCTCTAATACCAAAATGTTGTATGAAAGTTTAAGATTAATAGAATAAGGAGTATATTCTGTTGTGATATTGTTATAAGAGAATGAAGAAAAATATTAGAGAGAGAGATACATAGAATTGTTCTAGATTTAGAAAGAGAGGGAACATTTCCATTCAGTTTTTACATGCCAGTATAGTCGTTATAGATTAGCTTTAATATAGACAGTATTATATTCAGTGTATTCTAGTGTAGTATTACAACCATGAGCTTTTATTTAAATGCTACACGCTTAGTACCTAGTAATTAACATCTGGTGAGTTTTCGTTGCTTCTCACATCATCTTCATCTTCTCCATTTGTCTCTCAACAAAATACTAGGAACTTCGAACAAGTTTTTCCGGAAGCTTCAAAGCAAAGGATAGGTATGTAATACAAACAATAACCATAATCAAATATACCCTAATTTGTATTAAGTATATATATATATATAAAATGTTTTGAAGCTTTAATAAGTTGTCAAATCAATAATAATCATGTAATTGATTCAAGATAAATAATTAAAGGAGGATTTGATACTAATATAAGGAATAATGATCAAATTACTGGAGTAATGAAAAAAAATTACAATTTCTTTAAGGTCTTTTTAATAGAATAACTTAAAAAATATGGATAAAAAATTAAAGGGTTAAAACATACCTAATTTAGAAATCAACATAACTTTTCTCCTATAGAGTATTCAACCATCAGTTTGTTTGTATGTTCAACCTTTAATAGTATCTTCCAAGTAAAAAAAAAAAAGAACTTTACATTAGAGAGGAAAAGACAAGAGTGTTGACTCCTTGATATCTTTTTCGTATTTGTAGAAAAACACTATGGATTTTTAAAATTAAAATGAAATTAATAATTACAATTAAATCATAAATTAGTTATAATTATAATTTAATCTTGATAAAATCAAATATCACATATTTGATCCTTGAAGTTTCTTAAACTTCAAAATTAACTCCAATTTAATTTAAATTAACTTTTCTCTTTAATTGCTTTTTATGTTCGTTAGGCTTCTAATATGGTGGCAATAATTATAATTTATAATTAAAATTAAATAAATTAAACACCTTTTAATTTATCTTTAAATTTTTAATTAAATAACTATAATCATATATCAAGATTGATATCTAGTAATATATCATGACCACCTAAATATTAGCAATATCAAAGTGATTTGTCTTAATTGTCTATGGAATGTTATAATGTATAATTTAATCATTTCATCATTAAATGTTCTAATTGGACATCGAGTATGAAATTAGCATCTACTCTATTTAAATTCAATAATCCTAATTAGTAATTGATTTATAATTTATAAATTGACCCTAGCTAGAAATTTTTTTAAATAACTACAATCAAGAATAATATAATAGTCTCCCTAATTAATTTAGGATGACAAATTCTTTGTTGACTTACTTAACCATTTTTATACAATTCCTATTTTTATTTGCTAAGCTTATGATATGTATGCTTTAACTTGAAGGGGGTATTAGGAAAAGGCATACCAATATAATTTCCTTTTTTTTCTTCTCAAGATTAACTTACCTTATGTAATTGATTTTTACTATATATAAAGGCTACGAGGTTCTCTAGATTGTTTCAAGCCCTTAATTTACAGTCTCTGAAACTATGTTTAATTGCATAAATAACTTATTGAATAGAGGAGACAGATATAGATACTATATAAGGATTTATAACAGTTTGTGTCTTTTTAAATGCTTTTGTCCACTCTCTAAGTTCTTTTTGAGATTTAGAATCCATCGTTATACTCTAACAAGGTAAATAGGAACCTCTGTACAAAAATCTTTCGTCACAAATGAAGAGTAATTCAATATAATCGTCTTGCTTTCTCTTAGGTGAAGATTCATCCTTAATCGACATGTTCTTCAATAAGTAAAAGATAATCACTACAACTGGTTCTCTCAATTTGCTTCTAATAAGACTTGTAATAAATTTGAACTATAATCGTTCTAATTTAAAAATTATAAAAGTATATATACCCTCAATGTAAGCTTACTTTTGGAAATTTAAAACCAAGGTGAATTTAAACTTTCAATAATATTCATAATAAATTAATCTAGTAATCATAACTTGATTCAATTAACTTTTGTTTTTTCCTCTACCATGAATCTTCATTCATATCCATATAATTTAAACAAGATATTGATCAGGGCCGTTCCTAATATTTTATAGCCCTGGACAAAGTAAAAAAAAACCTTACTTTTGCCTATTTTTGGACCCTCATATAGAAAAAAAAACAAAATATGGGTTTTTTTTGTTGTTTTTTATGAGGTCAAGAGCAGGCCTAATTTTGTTTCATTTTATTTTTTATAAAGATAAAAATAAGCCATATTTTATAATTTATAAGGATGGGCCCTGGGCAGGTACTTACCCTGCCCTTGGCTAGGGCCGACCCTGATATTGATGATAACCATTTACAAGCGAAGTCTTGTATGAAAGCAAACTTTGTGATGTATAGATTCTTTAGGAGCCAATTAACTACCTTACTCTTCATATAAGGCAATTTTTATGGTTGATTTTCTAAAGGCAGTTGATCACCTTACTAATTCTATTGATTGTCTAAGGACACTCATTCAACTTGTGTTATAGTTATCCAATGCTTATTAGTTGGTATATTGTTTTTCACTTAGTCATTTTGTTAGTTTAGCGAATTGATTGTTTCTTATACTAATTTTCATTAGAAATATACTATTTAAAAAACTTCAAATTTAAGTTTTTTAATAATGAAATGACTTGTCTCTAGATTAACTAGCATATAAGTTAATAGATTTCTTTTCATTTCAATTGGATCTCCATCTTAATTGGAACATTCTTCTTAGTTTCGTTAAAATAATGAAGATTTTAATTTTTAATAAAATTTCAAAGAATTTTTGAATTTATTTTATTTTGTTATCGCTAATATTAAACATAACAAATGCCTTTCATTTAGTAATGTTTATGTTCATATGAGTATGAGATTGAGAAATATTGCATTTATATATCTTTAGGGCTAATGTATATGTAGGTATGTAAATGGTATATGGCTCTCTTATTATTATAATGATGGAGCATATTATATATAATATCGTTATACTCCTCAACTTATATAGTGGCCTATGGTAGGATGAGATATGTTGCAGCTCTTACCTTAAATTTTAGCGTAAGAACTCTAATGCTTCTAAGTTTATAATATGTTCAATAGTACATAGTACTTGGTTTTTGATTTTCCAAGAGTGACTTTAAATCAATGATCTCCTTATTATCATTGACATTTTCATGAAACAACTTGTAATTATTTGTTCATTACCATCATGCTCATTCTTTATCAAATTAAAGAAAATATCTTCCTTTTTAACTTCTCAATTTTCTAGTAACATTTTCATTGATTTTAAAACCAGACCGGACTGGCTGATTAGACCAGATTACAAAGAGAAATTGCAAAACTTAGAGATTACAAAGATAAAGATCAAATGAAGCACCAAAGGTCCAAAGGGGAAAAGACCCATACGTCTTTTTCTTGCTACTAATAAAAGATTGAATAGTTTTTCTTCAATACTTTACATGGAGGTTGAAGCATTGGGGTTCATAACTTGAGACTTGATAGACGTGGAAAGATATATTTAAAGGATGGGACATTACTTTAGCTTTTATGTGTTGGTTTTGTCTTTTGATTGTCACGTTTAGGTTGATAGAAAAGTGTAGTCTAGTCTTAGTATTGTACTTTAGTTTTGAAGAATAGACGATAAGTTTTAATAAATTGTAATTATTTTTTATAGAATTTATTATGCTATATTTTACATCATATTTGAAATAAATAGTAAACTTAAAAATAACTAGAAGATATAATTTTTAATTATTTTGGGACGTTAAGAATATTAGTATTCAAAGTAAAACATAATTTTATTTAAATTTTAAAGAAGTATATTTTAGAAAGGATACTAAAAATTATTAATTAATAATTTAGTATAGATAAGGAAATTTATTTAAGATAATTTTAGGGAGTGATACTTAAATTTTAAAGAAGTACATTGAAAGAAAGGCACTAAAAAAGTTATTAGTTAGTAATTTAGTATAGATAAAGAAATTTGTTTATGATAATCTAGGTGTTTTAAAGAGTGGTACTTAAACTTTAATTAGAATTTTAGTATAGATAAGTAATTTTGTTTAGGATAATTTAATAGTAATGTAATGAGTGATGTTTAATCTTTAAAGAAGTATGTTTAAAAAAGGACAATTAAAAAGTTATTAATTAGTAATTTAACATAGATAAATAATTTGTTTAGAATAATTTATAAGCGCCCTTCTTTAAATATACTTAAACTTTTGATTTTTTAGATATATCCAATCTTGGAAAAGATTTCAATTTTTTTAATAACTTTTACTTATTGTTTATTATATACCGGGTTTATAATAGTTTAATACCGGTTGAATCTCTAAATCTTAAACTGTTTCTTTGATCGATTCGATGTTTGATCTAGTTTTTAAAAATTAAAAATTTCTTCGACTTTGCATTACAATCTTTGTAATTAACCTTTGAGTTCCTTTCTACTTTATAACTTCCTATTCTAATAGCTTCGTCAATTTCTTCGTGATGAGGGTTATGTCTCCACTATCACTCCCATTTAAAGTAGTTTGCTCCTTATCTTTACTGTCATCTTTGTAAACCTTACTGCACTACTTTTAGTTTTGTTAGGAGCTTCCTTTACCTACTTTAATCTCATCTCTTAAGTTAGGATGGATTCCATCAATTTCTTAAGTGGAAGTGTGTACACATCTTTAGCCTTTTGATAGATATCACGTTAGGTTGTAAGCCTTTGAAAATAACTTTAAAGTCATTCTCCATCTTTAACACTTACATAAGCCTTTCTAGGACCTTTTAAAAGTATCAATAGAATGAAAAGTAACCTTTGTATAATTTTGTTGTTTTTATTTGAAAAGAAGAGAAGCACATAATTATATATACGATTCACGAACCACTACACTAAGCTTTTAGAAAGTAGAAATAAGTTGATGCAATCCGAACCTGTCTCTTTCCTCTACCAATGAAAGTTCTGAGTCACTAAGTTGATGCAATCAATTCTCAGAATCAATGCACTTTTAGGATATTCATTAACCTTAACAACTTGAAACTTTGGCTACTTGAAGTCCCTCTACTTTACAAGGTGTTTATACACAAGATCATCCCATATTTCTCAATCGACTGATCTATTTGGTCAACTGATATCAACTTGCAAGCTTAGTTTTAAAAATAATTCATATATGCTGCCCCTCAATTTACTTGTAAGATAACATGAAAATCTAATCTAAAAATAATAGGCAAAGAGGGCCAACTTAAAAGTCTTTAGCTTAGTGCAACTTCCAGCCAATTGGTAAACATCCTAGAAGAGTAGATTCCATAAGCATTTTAGCATAAACGATGAAGATTACAAACAACATGGTATAAATGACTTTAGAACATCTTATGATCCACTTGCTTGGTTCATTTTTTGGAAAGTGGAGACATTTGAAAGATTGTTTTGAGCTATTCAGTATACTTCACAGAAATATATAAGAAAGAGTTCTTGCTACGGTTATTCAAGGAGAACCTAGCTAGCGTGTGTAGATGTTAGGGCACAAGGAAAAGACTAAACATATCGTATGCAAAAGTAAGACGTCTATAGAGACTTCTACTGAGTCCCAATGACAGAATCTAATAAATCGAAGAGTTCATCGTCAACAATTAGAAGGATGGAGAGAAAAGGAATTACATGCAGATACGTATTTAAATTCCTATATAGGCAGTTGGGCGACCTAGTGACGGAGCCAGGAATTTAATATAGGAGAGTCCAAATATTTATTTTTTGAAATTTTGGGAGGGTCCAGTACACTACTGATCCTTAAATAACTATGTCCTTATATATATATATATATTAAAAATAATTTTTTAAAAAAACCTTAGGGGCCCAATGCCCCCATGGAGTTACATGTAGCTCCGTCGGTGGGGCGACCTCAGGTCTATCTAATGATAATTGAGAAGAGCTCCTTTAATGTTAAATTATAGGCAATTTAACACCAAATCATCAAATTAGACCTGCTTTAATTCAATTCTTATGAGTAAAATATTATATATATAGAAAACTAAATGCGATCTCAATAACAAAAGTTCATATTAAATATATATATATGATTACTATTTAATATGAACTTTTGTTATTGAGATCGCAATTAGTCTATAACTTTAGGTTGGTTATGGTCTCATTGGTGATGATGATTTCATTGAAACAAAATATCTTTTAACAGTATCTTCAAAATGTGTTGCTTTGACAAATAGGAAAATTTTTCAATCAAATGTTATAATCTTTTTAGAAATTATTGCAATTTATAATTAGATAGTCATGGTCTTAATAATAGTGTGTGTAATATTTTGACTATTTTTGCTAGATGAAGCTCTTTGATAAGTTATGAGCTCTTCTCAATTATCATTAGATAGACTATACGCAAATGTAAAGGAGTTTAATTGGATGATCTTTAAGCTTAAAAACCCTTGTTGACAACTTAAAGAATAGTTAATGAGCCTATAGGGTATTAGTGTCCAAATTTATCAAATATTATAGGGACAATAAATTAAAAATACTAAATCTTTTAAAAAATTTCTATTCAATGTTGAACTTTTCAAAATTAATACAACCTAAGTCAAAACATTACCTTCATTAGTTTTTGCCTAATGTGACTTATCCACCAAATGTCATATAGGTGCTTATCTATTAGTTACATCAACGTATAACTAAAATAAAATATTTTGACCTGAGTTGTACAAGTTTCGAAAAATTAATTACTAAGTTTAAAACTTAAAATGTTATGAGTTGAAATAAAAAATCTTAAAAAGTTAGTCACTTTTGAATTTATTATCTCAATATTATAGCTATAAATAAATAAGTTCAAGCAATATAACAAAACAATGATACATCACAAAAAGAGTAGGGAAGAAAAATGAAATAATTTTATAGTAGCTTTGTTTCTTTAAGATCTATATCCACTTTTCAAACTTCCCCAAGGACTTGAATTCACTATCAAAATCTTTTAAAAATATCGCTCGTAAGATTAAAGCTTAACTTAAAAGAAATTGTAACAAAGAAGCTATATAATTCAAAGTTTCTTGGTTTTTAAAACTCAAGGTTCAAAGCATTCAATTCACTTGTAATAATAATAATAACTCTCATTATTCAATGTTCAAATTACTGTTCATTAATCAAATATTTTAACATTTGTACATTAACTATATAGTTCTTTTATAACAAAATTAAAGATTTAACACTTAAAAAGATAAACTTTTAATATTAGTTTTTCAAAGTTGGTAGTCAACACCTTAGTAGTTAGCCACTTCTTAAATTATGTAATCAATTTAACTATTAATTGATAAGGAAAATATATATTCAACATTATTCCCTTTATCATGATAACTAACGTTTGATTTTAGTAATTGTACTCGCAATAATTGACCATATCTCTAGATTTTATTTACTTCCTAATTGTTGTACTTCACACTTTTACATATTCATACAAATGATCAATGGAAATCAGAGAAAATACAAAAACTCTTTCATGGTATCAAAACCCTAAGTCTCTTTATTGAGCAACTAATTTTTTCCTTCCTTTTTGATATGCCCTCCATTATACCAGCCATGACAACCATGCCTTTCTCTTTTGTTCTTTCAAGCCTTCTAAATATGTATCATCAAATACAATTGAAATTGAATTCAACTAATTACCTTTTGTGGAACAAATTTCCTTATTATTGCGAGTTTACAATTGAATAGGACACATTAATAGTTCTTTCTTTACTCCATCACTATAGGTGGATCATAAGTGAAACCCAAACTATCTCCATTATCTTTATAATGATAAATTATTTTTAAGTTGATTGTAAGTTTGATATTTGAATCTTTGCTTAAATAGATTATTGGTGCTTATACTACCTATATAGTATGGAAAAATCTTGCCACAACTTATGATTTTGGGCTTTAAGTCATAATTCAAACAAATTAAAAAGCTATTGGCTAATTTTTTATGTTGAAATGATTCGATTATAGCCTATATCTACTAGGGTAAATTTATGTCCAAGAAATTGGTTGCACTTATGATATATGCTAGACATATAATATCTTGAGCACTATTTTCATAGTATATTGCATATCCTTTAGATGATTTTAAAGGATTTGATATTAACTTAAGAATTTATGTCATTTGAGATTGTATTTCTTCTTATATAAGGAAAAGAAGTAAATTTAGAGATGAAATTAAACAAAATGGAGCAATTTTGGAAGATTTAGAGAACAACCTATACATAGTCCCATATTCAGGGTCGTGCATAGATGTGATTGTTTTTGTTTCTTTATGCTGCGTTTGGTTAGCGTCTCCGGCAGCTGAAGACGAAACAGAACAGAACAGAACAGAACGGAACGGAACGGAAACTGGGGACAGAGAGCTGTTTGGTTTATGGTGGACAGAACAGAGAATTTTGTCTCCGTCTCCAGGACAGATGTGTTTGGTTGTAGGGAACAGAGACAGAAAATAGTGCAAATGACGAATATGCCCCTAGTATTTAATATGATAGGAAGATATAATTCAATGGTATTTTTATTATGAATGGTTTGTAATTCAATAGTTTGTATTATTATTATCATTATG
>JAOTAZ010000009.1:7586125-7598205 GCA_025629785.1 Erythroxylum oxycarpum | reverse complement strand
AGGGCATATAACATTATAAATCATTTACATATACACCCAAATGACTTAAATACATCTTTGAACTTATATACAACCATATATATATCAAATATATAGTAGTATCTCCAAATACAATACAACATCTAAGGACTCAGAAAGTCCGGCGTTACAATTAGTATTGGCAATTTGGTTTGATATCAACTGGAAAAGTGGTCGAGAGAAAACAAATTATGGTATGAAAAGAAAAAAACAAGACAACATACTGAACCAAAAAACTTAAATGTAGAAGAGATATATTATTATTGCTTTGGCTTGATGCAAGTGAAACATTTGTGCATGAAACAAGTCCAAAACTGAGAGAAATAACAAATAGCAAGCAAGCGGAATGCAAGAGTGCAGTTGGAAAGAGAATTACGAGTTTCGTGAGATTCTGATAAAAAATGGTATGAAGGTGAGCACTTTAATACTGACGGTCAGTACTGGCAATTTTATATGATATCGTCTGAGAAATATTTGACCAGACATCAGCCAATACCGTAAAATTAAAAAAATTCTAGGACTTGTTTGCGAAAAAAACTACAAGCCAATCATTAATCCAATGTAAACACTGATAAAACTAAAATTGATAAACATCATCATAAACAAATTAACAAGTTTATGAAAGATTCCATACTTCCTAACCAATTTCAAAGTACCAAAATTTAGGTCAAGATTTTTACCATCTTGTTGTTTGATTCATTTAACAAATTTAATTTCATGTTTATCAATTCTTTTTATGCATTTAAGAACCTCAAAAATCACATAACGTTAGAAGAGAAATCTTTTTGAAAATATTTCTTATTTCTTAGCCCTATAAATCCTAATTGGATCTATAAAAAATAAAGATAGGTCGAAGGATAGCTTGTGAAGTAGGCTAAGAAGTCTCAAAAGTGGTTGAGAGAAAAAATTTGTAGTATGAGAAGAAAAAAACTAGATAACGAACTAAAGCAGAGAACTTAAATGCAAAAGAGATATATCATTATTGTTATTTGTTGTTGCAAACAAAATAGTTACAAATGAAACAAGTTCGAAACAGAGTGAAACAGTAAATAGCAAGCAAGTTGAATACAAGAGTGTAGATGGGAACAGAATTACGAGTTTAGTATGATACTAACCAAAAATGTGATAAAAGTTAGCACTTTGGTTCCGACTATCAAAATCGGCAATTTTGCATGATTTCAGATGGAAGATACCAGCAAAACATTGGCCAATACATTAATCACCAAAAAATTAAAGCACTTGATTGTAAATAATAATAATTACAAGTCAATCATTAATCTAACGTAAATTTCGAAAGAGCAAAAATTAATAAAGATCATCATAAACAAAGTAACAAGTTTATGGAAGATTCCAAACTTCCTAACCAATGTTAAAGTACTAAAGTTCTCCGTTAATATAAAAAAATGTGTTTTACAAAATTAGGTCAAGATTTTTACATCCTGTTTGTTTATCCATTTAATAAATTTAATCTCATCTTTACGGATTTAAGAACCTTACCAATCACATAAAATTAAGAAGAGAGATCTTTTTAAACTTATTGCTTATTTCTTAGGCCCATAAATCATAATTAGACCCATCAAAAATAAAGGTAGGTCAAAGGATAGCCTGAGAAGTAGGCTTAGATGTCTCAAAAGTGATTGGGAGAAAAAATTTGTAGTGTAAGAAGAAAAAAAAAAGATAATGTACCAAACCAGAAAACTGAAATCCAGAAGAGATATTGTTATTGTTTTGGATTGTTGCAAATGAAACAATTGTGGATGAAAGTACAAAACAAAGAAATAGTACATAGCAAGAATGTGGAATGCAAAAGTGTCAGGATTGGCCAAAAGATGGTACGAAACTTAGCACCTTGATACCAACTATCAGTATCGACAATTTGGTTTGATATCGACTGCAAAATACTTGGTAAACATCATCCAATGCCGTAAACTTCAATTTCAAGGACTTGTTTGCAAAAAGAAAATTTGTTACAAATCAATCATTAATGCGATGTATATGTCGATAGAGCTAAAATTAGTAAACATGATCAGAAACAAAGTAACAAGTTTATAGAAGATTTCATACTTCCTAAGCAATGTCAAAGTACCAAAGTTCTCCTTTAATATCATAAATACTTGTATTTCAAAATTAGGTTAAGACTTTTGCAGTCCCGTTGTTTTATCCATTTAACAAATTTAATTTCATGTTTATCAATTCTTTTATGGATTTAAGAAACTCACTAATCACATAATGTCATAAGGGATGTCTTTTTAAAAATATTGCCTATTTTTTAGGTCCATTAATCACAATTGTAGACTTCAAAAATAAGGATAGGTCGAAGGATAGCTTGAGAAGCAACTTGAAAGGACTCAAAAGTGGCCGAGGGAAAAAAAATTATGGTGTGAGAAGGAAAAAACAAGATAACATATTGAACCAGAAAACTTAAATTTGGAAGAGATATATTATTATTGCTTTTGTATGTTGCAAATGAAACATTTGTGGATTAAACAAGTTCAAAACTGAGTGAAATAGCAGATAGCAAGCAAGCGGAACGCAAGAGTGCAGATGGGAAGAGAATTGCGAGTTTCGTAAGATACCAACGAAAAAAATTGTAAGAAAGCTAGAACTTTAATACCGGCTGTCGGTACCGGAAATTTTACATAATGTCAGTTAAGAAATACCAACTAAACATCAGCCAATACCATCAACTTCAAAAAATTCAAGGAATTGTTTGAAAAAAACAAACTACAAGTCAATCATTAATCCAATGTAAACACCAATAAAACTAAAATTGATAAAAAACATCAAAAACAAAGTAACAAGTTTATTGAAGATTCGATACTTCCTAATCAATTTCAAAGTACCAAATTCTCCTTTAATATCAGCCAATACCATAAACTTCAAAAAATTCAAGTACTTTTTTGCAAAAAAAAAAACTACAAGTCAATCATTAATCAATGTAAACACCGATAAAGCTAAAATTGATAAAAATCATCACAAACAAAGTAACAAGTTTGTAGAACATTCCATACTTCCTAATAAATGTCAAGGTACCAAAATTTAGGTCAAGATTAAAAAAATTGTTACAAATGAATCGTTAATACGATGTACACATCGATAGACCTAAAATTTGCAAACATCATCAGAAACAAAGTAACAAGTTCATAGAAGATTCCAGACTTCGTAAGCAATGTCAAAGTACCAAAATTATCCTTTAATATCATAAATACGTGTATTACAAAATTAGTCAAGACTTTTACATTCCCGTTGTTTTATCCATTTAATAAATTTAATTTCATGTTGATCAATTCTTTTATGGATTTAATAACCTCACCAATCACATAACGTCAAAAGAAACGTCTTTTTAAAAATATTGCTTATTTCTTAGGCCCACTAATCACAATTGTACCAATCAAAAATAGGGGTAGCTTGAAGGATAGCTCGAGAAGTAGGTCAAAATGTCTCAAAAGTGGTCGAGAGAAAAATTTTTATGGTACGAGAAGAAAAAAACAAGATAACATACTGAACCAGAAAACTTAAATGTAGAAGAGATATATTATTATTGCTTTGGCTTGTTGCAAATGAAACATTTGTGGATGAAACAAGTCCAAAAATGAGTGAAATAGTAGATAGCAAGCAAGCGGAATGCAAGAGTGTAGATGTGAATAGAATTACGAGTTTCTTAAGATGCCGATCAAAAAAGGGTACGTAAGTTAGCACTTTAATACCGGCTGTCGGTATTGGTAATTTTACTTGATATCGGCTGAGAAATACCGATCAAACATCAACAATACCATAAACTTGAAAAAATTCAAGGACTTGTTTGCAAAAAAAATGTCAATCATTAATCCAATGTAAACACCAATAAAGCTAAAATTGATAAACAACATCATAAACAAAGCAACAAGTTTATAGAAGATTCCAAACTTCCTAAATAGTGTCAAAGTATCAAAATTTAGGTCAAGATTTTTACCATCTCGTTGTTTTATCCATTTAATAAATTTAATTTCATGTTTATCAGTTTTTTTTATGGATTTAAGCACCTTACCAATAACATAACGTTAGAAGAGACATCTTTTTGAAAATGTTGCCTATTTCTTAGGCCAATAAATCATAATTGGACCCATAAAAAATAAAGGTAGGTCAAAGGATAGCATAAGAAGTAGGCTGAGAGGTCGCAAAAGTGGCCAAAAGAAAAAATTTGTAGTATGAGAAGGAAAAAACACGATAATGTACTGAACCAGAAAACTTAAATCCAAAAGAGATATATTATTATTGTTATTCATTGTTGCAAACAAAACAATTGTGGATGAAACAAGTTCGAAATGAAGTGAAATAGTAAATAGGAAGCAAGTGGAATACAAGAGAGCATATGGAAACAGAATTGCGAGTTTCGTATGATACTGACCAAAAAAATGGTACAAAAGTTAGCACTTTGGTACCAGTTGTAGCACCCCACTCCCGCAAGACCCGAACACGACATCGATGGTGATATTCGTGTCCGTGCCCCACGAGGGTGGCGTGCTAAAGCACTTATTTAGTCAGAAATTGGTATACCTTTTTTTATCCTTGTTTTTCAATCACAAAACACAATATGCGGAAGACCATCATCAATACGGCATAAGCCCTTTTCAATCATATAGTGGAATTTATGAAAATTCTCATATGGCCAATTAGGCCCTTTCACAATTACAACCACTTTAGTCATTTCAAAATACACATTCATACAACAGTTACGGAAAATACAATTCAATAGAATATTAAAGACATGCAATGCAGATGCGAACTGATCCCGACCTCTATCCTTCGCTTGAATGATGTAGGTATACGCCCGTTGGCCTAACGAAGTATTCTTCTTATCCTGAAAAAAGGATGCAAATTTTGGGTGAGTTTTGCGAACTCAGTGAGTGACCATCATCGATGGTTCACCCAATCACATAACATACAAGTCACACATCATACTTTATTTCACATTTCACATTATTACACATTTCACATTTATTACACATTCACATTTAGTACACATTCACTTTTATTACACATTCACATTTATTACACATTCACTTTTATTACACATTCACATTTATTGCACATTCAGTATATTGAATCATTCATATTATGTTTATGCAATGCGCATGAGACTCACTTTCTATTTGTTACTTTGTTGTGACCGAGTGCCTAAACTGTCCCATATAGGGCTTATTGATAACTGTCCCTTATCCATTTGGGGGATACAGGGCTCATTAAACGTTGAGCCTGAGGCTCTGAATCACTTTTGAGCTCGAGGCTAGTTTTTACTCATTGAGCTTTAAGCTCTAATCGTTGGCTACTCTAGTTATAACTGCCATTATATTTTATACATTCATGCCATGGAATGTATCACTCATAATTGCATAGCCCATTCAATCACTTTCTCACACCTTCGGACCTTAGTCCGGCATTCAACGTTAGAATTGAGATTTCACACTTTGATTAATATGCAAATACACATTCATAGCACATTTAACAATCACATTAAGTACATATAGTTCATCCAATTCACATTCAGGTAACACTTCAATATCCAAATCATACATCACGATCATCGGACCTTCTGTTCGAAAACCAACATAGTCAATCACCTCCATATAATCATTCAATAATCATATAATACAAAATTTCAAATAACAAACAATAAAGTGAGACCATCTTGGTCTACTCACAGTACACTCTAGATTAGCATTTGCTTCCAAATTTTAGGAACGCCTGAATGCGGACACTTGACCTGCACAACCCATTTATTCAAGACACCCATTGCACACGTATAAGCATTTATTTATGCATAACTGTATAAATGGACTATATACAATGCATGCTTAATGACAATCCCGGATATATGTTCTAGAACACATATTATGCTCATTCCCATTTCATAATTCTTATGCATCTAATTGAATTTAGATTTACACTTCATTTGTACAAGATCAATCTAAATTCTCCTTTCAATCTTTAACCTTTGCATGTGTCTAGCTTATTCATAAGCTTACACCTCAAGAACATTTAGTTACTTTATATCATAACTTAATTTCTTGTCATCTCTTTTCTAAACTCATATGATCTCATAATATCCAAATTCTCATCCAATAGGAATCCCCCTAAAAATGCCACAATGCAAAATCACAAAAATTGATTCTAGAATATTTAAACACAAGCATTTTCTAAACTCCATAAACTAGAATCCTTCCAACATCCCAAAGATTCAAAATGATTTTACCTTGATTCTTCATCAAATGAAGAGATATTTAGCTTAGATAGAAGCTCTTTTCTTCCTCTTCTTTTTTCTCTTCTTGATCAACTTCAAAAATATCTTTTGAAGGCTACGAAAGTTAAAACCTTAGCTTGGTTTCTCTTCTTTCTCATATTTCATTCTTTTTCATGTTTTCTCTCTCTTATCTCTTTTCTCATCCATGCATTTTTCTTCTCTAGAATCTTCTCATTCACGTTTTCTCCTTTATTTATAAGCAAGACAACACTTTTTCTTCCAATTATGCCCTTAATGATTAAGAATTGTCCAATTTGCCCTTCCATTTATGCCTTATGTCTTTTATACTTAAATGTCTTGCCAACAATACCCTTGAACATTCTAACATAACACTTTCTTCTAGAAAAGGTTCCCCGTTGTCTTAAGTTTCTAATGCTTCCAAAATCATTCAATTTGGTTTAGTGATTCAAAAGATATGCTTCAAACATTTTTGGACTACTCTTGTCCAAAACAGTGTACTATGCACAAGTTCCATATGGAATTTAAACATCTTAAAGACTGAATTAGATTCCAATTTCTTCATAACATTTGTAGCTCCATGTCTATAGTTTACCACAAATGAAAATCATCTCATTTGAAGCTCTACCGATCCAGAAATCATCAAAAGACTGAAGTATGTTCAGTGGAACAACCTCAGTTCATAATATTTAAGAACACACTCACTATACCGGTCCCCATTTCAGATGGTTATTATTTTTGGTAGAGATGTAGTGCAATGTCTTATGAGTCCAATGGTTTAAGAATCAAGTCATTTGACTATCCAGAGAAGAAGTTATGACCAAAAGAATCCAATCTGTTTTTGTCCTCAATCGTCTTACTTTGCTTTGTCTTACTTTTGCTTCGTCTTACTTTCGCTTCGTTTGACTTTCGCTTTGTTTGACTTTCGTTTCGTCTTACTTTCGCTTCGTCTTACTTTCACTTCGTCTTACTTTGTTTCATCTTACTTTTGCTTCGTCTTACTTTCGCTTCGTCTTACTTCGCTTCATCTTACTTTCGCTTTGTCTGACTTTCACTTCGTCTACTTTTCATTTCGTCTTACTTTTCACTCTCCAACATCACCACTTATAAACATCATAATTTTGAATCAAATGTCCAATATTTCCATACTATATACCGTTGAAAAGATAAAAGAAAGATCTATAACTTTTATGGAGGCAATTTTGACAAAATCTATCTAGATCAATTCCACATTTTTCCTAAAGTCCAAAGACAAATTTTACATTCATCCACCCATTGTACTGCACCCAGTCCTCAACTTCATGAAATTTTGAGGTACTTAGAGACAGAAATGAAATTCAATGTCTTCATAAGAAATGTAGCCATATGTTTCTAGTTTAATCCTAATCAAGAATCATCTTGTTTGAATAACTAGAGAAAACGTTATGGCTAACAGACCGAAGTGCACTTAGTGAACATTTTCCAGATCAACCACCACTTTTGTTTCCAAATCTTTCCTATCACAATTCATACTAAGATCACTCTTTCAACTCCCTCTACTTCTCATTTTCAATAAAATCACATTTAAACACAATCATACCCAAAATTTGTCAATAAGTGCATGTACACTTATTTATGTGCAACATTCAATATTTATATGTATATATGCTAACATGATGCATAAGCAATAAAATGCATTTCTTTAATTTCTCTTTGATCTCCCATGTACTGAAATTTTGGGTCCTAACCCTTAATATGGGGATGGGATGTTACATTAGTAAAATGTTAATGATCATTAACAACAACAACACCTAGTAGGAACCTCGCTGAGACGTAGGATCTGAGGAGGTCCGATAGTTCACAACCTTACCTCTACTTATTAGAGAGGTTATTTTCGATAGACCCATATGCAATGTGATATAAAGATATTTTTAAGTCTAAGACCTAGATTTGTTTTTACAAAATAAAGGAAATTTATTAAACTAGCAAAAGCTATTTAACTAAATTACAATGATACTCAGTCTTTGTCAACAACCTTAAAAAGCATGGGTAACATTAAACACAAAAATATGCACAAAAAAATGAAATTATAACATCCAAATTCTTTTCAATGTTTGGATAATAGAATTTGTTTATGATGAGCCATGATAGCTTCTAAAGTTTCGTTCATAATATGATCAGCTAACTGATGTTTGCCCTCTTCCACTCCTTTGTATATCCTTATGTTTCTTTCCCTCGAAATTGAATAGATGACATCAGTAAAGTTTGTCTTCAAAAGTATTCCATCCAAAAAACCCTGCTTCGTGCACCCGATGATCATGTTCAAAGTTCCTCTCCATTTAAAGATGTAGTTAGATAACCATAATATAGCCATAATTCTACTCAAAATTACTTTTGTGAATTTTTTTAAAATAAAAAATTTTCATTTATAAAAGGTAAGGTATAGAACATCAATAAAATACAAAACAAAGGGGCACATTTAAAGTCACAATCTCCAAACCAACAATCTTTTATTTAGAGTCTATTAATAGCTAGCCTTGAAAAAAACTACACCTTTTGAGTTTAATGATTGCTTCTAAATCATTTCAAACCAAGGAACTACTTTGATGATATGAGCAAACATCTGATGGCTTGATTTATTATTAAACACACCTCTTAAAGATAAATTATAGGTGATGTTATCTTTCTACGGCCTTCAAGAATGTTTGATAAATACTCTATAAGCAAGGAAAATCCTCTGAAGTTAACAACACAAGTTCCATCATGAATGAGAGAAAAAAACTCTAGATGAATAGATATACGAGATTTTAATGGAGTAAGGTTTGTTTTACTTATTAAAGGACTAAAATTGGTCTAATAATCGAACCAAAACCATGTATCCTTGCCATCTCCTAATCGATGGTTGATATGTGGATAAATCATATCTCTCAAACTGAGTATATGCTTAAATATTTGAGAAAATTCCTTAGACTTATCCAGCTGCAAAATTCCTATCTTTCAAATGATATGCACCCACCCATTTAATCCAAAGAGGTTGAATATTGGTGAACAATCTCCAAATCCTCTTACACATAAGAATTTTTTGCATCTATGAAACTGGGTTATCCCAAGTCCTCCTTGCGTTTTAGTTAGAGTAACTTCTCCCCATTTCACCTTTGCTAGTTTCCCACCAGCTCTGTTTCCTAATGACAAGAAGGCTTTCAACACTCTATCAATCTCCTTAATGACCAGGTAGAATTGTATGGGAAGCCCAATGAATATGCATACTATTCAACACCGAATGGATGAGAGTCAATCGACCTACAATAGATGGAAACTTGTTTTACCATGCTTGAATTCTTTCTTTAAGCTTCTCAATCAATGTAATGAAGTTTGAAACTATAGGTTTTATGGTAGTAATTGTAACTCCAAATATTTTAAAGGCAGAGAAAGTATCAAAAAGTCGACCATGCTTCTAATCTACTCATGGTTTCTAACATCCAAAGAAAGGTATAAACCACTTTTCTCCTCATTTACTTTAAGTCCTGACCAATTAGAAAAAACTTGCAACATGTTCATCATCATTTGGATTGAATGTTAATCGGCCTTGCTAAGAAGCATAAAGTGTTGGATCCCGTTTCCGGAATCCAACTCTTAACAAAATACTATCATACTTGAGTGTGGTTCTTTGTAATCTCTTCTTTCTCTAATACCACAACTATTGGACCCCGTTTTAGGAGCCCAACTTTCAGAGTCTTGAACCTAGTGCTTGAAACCTTGAAGGTCATTTGCTGTCATTCCACAATGGTGGTGAGCGCACACTAAACAAACACCAAAATCATAAGTTGACTTCTTCAAAGAAATTGTAATTCTAAGTCTCTAATTTGATTTGAAGCAAGAATCACCTCAATTGGAGCTCTATAACTCAAGATATGCCTAAAAAGCCTAAGTGTGCTCATACCTCAAACATGCTCTCCTAACCGACCTTTCACTTACTTTAATGCAAACTTTCTCAAATCAACTCCAAATGATACAAATTTCTATGGGGCGAAAGATACATGTCTTAGGAATCTATTGGTTCAATAAGCACCTCAATTGGAGGTCGGATGAGGGAGTTATGTCCAAAAGAATAGACCATGATCATACCTTAAATCGATTTGAACCTATCTTGGCACGACTGCCATAACTTTCAATATAGATGTCGAATTGTTTTTTTTTTGCACCATTAGAAAGAAGACATCTAGACCTACAACTTTCATGAAGACCATAAAATCATATTCGGCATCTAAAATGGTCAAAAATCACAATTTGTCCCATGAATGTCCGTTAAACGGACATGCATCGGGCTTGGGAGGCCAAAATGACCCAAGAATGTCCGTTTAACAGACATAGACTGGCCAAGGGGTGTTTTTACACCCGAGAAGATCCGTTAAATGGACATCCATGTCCATTTAATGGACATGGGAGCTCCCCAAAGCCCTCCAATGCTTCCAACAACCATCCTAACATCATAAATACTTATAAACCTCCCAAAATCACTTCATCTAGGGCCTAAACACTTCAAAACAACTCAAACATCAAGTTCATCTTACAAAATTCTCAAATCTTAACTCAATTGGGTCATCAAAACCTCAAATTCCAATCAATCACCAAAAACACTTCATAACAACTCAAACATCAGGTTCATCTTACAAAATTCTCAAATCTTAACTCAATTGGGTCATCAAAACCTCAAATTCCAATCAATCATCAAAGCTATCACATACACAAACTATATACCGCATTCTAACTTGTAACATTCATATCTCTCCATTCCAACATCCAAAATTCACAAACCTCATATCGTTGCAAAGCTAGAGAAATCTTCTACAACTTCTAAGAAGACAATTTCCATCAATTCTTCTCAAATAATTCCAAAATTTCCCTCACATTCGGAACACACTCCTACCCTTATGATAATGTGAAAATAGCAATGTAAAGATTTTCAAAGGCATAAACAACCATAATGCATTTATATCTCATTTACATCAAAATAAGGGTTTTACAATGTTTTAGTGAGCATTTCAAGCCACTTACATCATAATACAAAATACAAACTTAACAAAAGTAACATTTTCTCAAAATGCAACTAAAGCATTGTTTTACAATTTCAACTTCCAAAAGAACAAAAGAACAAAAAACAAAATGGAGTGATGCCTTGGCGCTCATCTCGATCATTTGCTAACTTGTTCATCACCTGTGAGTGGGAAGGTGAGCGGGGTGAGCTTAATGCTCGCGGGTAACACTTTTATATTCGGTAATAAGCAAAAACCATTTAATCATTCAAAATCATAGCAATTTCTCACAAACATAAAGCATACATTTCTTAACTTTGTTAAAGCAAAATCACAATTCTCATAAGCCAAGCATTATTCAAACTTGTCAATACATCATAACCAATCAAACACATCAAAATCAATTAAACAGGTTGAAATGGTTCGAGTGGATCTGTAACAGAACGTACTACACATTTCCTATAAGGGTCCTATGTAGCCGTGAACAAAACGTACTATCGCAAGTCCACCAAGTGGTCTTGCGTATTCGTGAACTTATGGGAGTCTGCGAGGGAGCTCCATGCCACTAGCGGCCAGGCGGGAGGAGCCTTTAGACTACTGTACTTGACTGACAGAACAGACCACCACAAACCGATATACATGTAATTCATGAACTTGAAACATGTTGCCCATACGGCACAATTTGAAAACTTGATTTCATGAACATGACATATATCATATGCATTTCTAGCATCATTGCACAATTCACACAATTCAACAACTAAAATCTCATACCAATCATAACAACCATTTTTCAACTCAATCAAAAGCAA
>JAOTAZ010000009.1:7567720-7582500 GCA_025629785.1 Erythroxylum oxycarpum | reverse complement strand
TATATAAATCAAAATCTTGACTTATTATTATTAAAGTAATTTTGATTTAGAACGTTCGCAAAAATCTACTATTTATATTTTTCATTTAGAAGTTATATTTTTATGTGTATATAACCGGATGGATATAAAAAAACTCGAATAATCTAATGAATTTAGATATGGGTAGTAAATCGTAAAAACTGATAGATTTTAAATGAAAAATGGATTGAGTCATAAAAAATAGATATAGATACAGGTAAAATAATACCCGAATCGAACCTTACCTATTGCTACCCTTATGTAGGAGTAATAATTTAGTAACAATATAGTTCTCTTCAAAAAGAGGTGAATCTAGTCCAATTGTATCAACGAAACTATGTTGAATGCTTGTCTTGAGCCTTTGGAACAATGTGACATTTAATACAAGAAGCATTTGTAACATCTCTGGTCAAAAGTAGACCCCTTCTTGCATAAGTATAAGACGCCTTCGTCCATAAGATAGACTATCTTAATGTAAGAAAAGATGCAACCAATGTCAGCAGTATATATTATTAAAGCCACATGAATGAATCAAAAGAAAAGGAAGTAATTGAGACAACTATAAGGAATGAGAAAAACTAACAAAGCCCTACACAGTAACACATAAAAGCGCACAGTGCATATTCCCCGCTCTCTCTCTCTCTCTCTCCGCCTCTCGCCTTTCCTTTCCTTTTTCTTCTTGTTCCTCTCACTTTAGATCAATTCGAAACACCGAAAACCCCATCGAAAGCACAATCCAACTTCTATTAGCTCTCTCTCTTTCTTCTTTTTCTTAAGCTTTCAGTACCAATTATACATACCCTTGTAGTCTATCCCTGACGTCCATTTACAGAGACAATTTTAAGCATACTGAAACGCTCCTATATTTTGCTTCGGGAAGAGGAGTTTGATAGTGAGTGAAGAAGATGAGTGGTAGTGGGGCTAAGCTTTCAATTCCGAGCACTACCAGGAAGATGATCCAAAACATAAAGGAGATCACGGGCAATCACAGCGAAGAAGAAATCTATGCAATGCTCAAGGAGTGTTCTATGGATCCAAATGAAACCACTCAAAAGCTTCTTTTTCAGGGTATTTTGTTGGAATTATTAGCTTTTTGGTTTTCTGTTCAGCTCTTCGTTTCCAGTTCATTTTTGTACAGACCATGAGAGTGGGTTTGATATTTGATTAATCATTTCGACGAGCTTGGTGATTCGGTTAGATTTGGTTGTGTTTGAGGGCTGGATTGAAGTGGGGTTAATCATTTCTTTTTAATCATATCAATTCTTTCATTCTGACTGTTGGGCTTAGTTTAGATTTTGAGGCTGTGTGTGTATCCCTGACCTTTTTATATGAAATGAAAGCTTTCCCTTCCCCCCTTCTTTTTTTTTTGGGAATTTTGATATGGAAAAATCATTTCGGTCCATAAGATTACCGAACTTGCGCAAATAAGTGGGGGTTTTTCCCCCGTCAATCTCTTCCACTGTTGTTGCTGCATTTCAAAATTAAAAATTTCATGTTTTGGTCTTGTAATATATAATCTCACAAAAAGTTCTTGCGAACTCTCCATTGAACTGCCCAAAATGGGAGTAAGAACCAAGGAAGGGAATGAGAAAAGTAGTTGACATTGTTGTTTGCGGCTGCTATATTTCGAGTTTTTGTTTAATTTTTCTAATAAACACGGTAACGAGTATTTGTGCTGCTTTGCAGATACATTTCATGAGGTCAAAAGAAAACGTGACAAGAGAAAAGATGTAAGATTCTTCTTCAGGAACATCTATAGGGATGTTCCTCCATTGTAGTTGAGTGGGTTCCTTTGTTTGTTTCAGAGCTGTCAATTATTTTCCTTTCATGTCATGCATTGCTATTCCAGCTCTCAAGTCCATTCTTGTGGTTAATGAGATGTAGCAATAGCATCACTAGCCGTGTAATTTAAGTTTCATCTGCCAATGTCCAGTAACCGAGTTAAGATGGTGATCGTTACATCTTTCAGCTGTCAGCAGATTACTGTGCATATGCCATGCAGCAAGAAACCGACAATTAAGACTTAGGAATATCCTTCCTAGGGCATAAACTCAAATAGACAAAACAGAGAGGAAATAGTTTTAAAACTGAATTGTAATAATACCCAAAATGCATTTTTAATACTGTTGGAACTTAAACCTTATTAATAAGTAAACGGATTGAATCAACGTGAACTAGTATGAGAAAAACAAGATAGCGAATCTGAAATATAATCAGGAAAAAAAAAACACTAAGGAGAGATGGAATTTGTTTCTTCTCTATATCATTTTATTTTATTTTATGCTCTACAAACACTATTTATAGGTTTTATTTGTTGCTTCTTTGTTGTGTCAATGTCATTTCTTGGAGATTATAACTTGGATCTTCAAATTTATTTTTCTTGTAGCAATTATGCTTGAAAGCTGGTACATTTTTCGAACAACGATAAGTATTCAAACAAGTTTATTTCAATTCTGTAGGTCAATAATAGAAGTTTTGTGATCAATGGTTATTGCCCCTTTTGTGAAAAGGTAGTTCTGGCTTAGAGGGATATAAAATGGATAAAGTTATATGAGGAATGTAAAGTATATTCTAGAGACAGAGATAACAGCTAGGACATGTAGATTTGGGCTTTTTGATTTTTCATGTATGGGAGATGAAGAGCTTAGTTGCATTTTTAAACTCTGTTTTAGCTTAGTTGCATTTTTAAACTCTGTTTTATCTTGTTGTTTTAAATGTTTAATAATATATATGGGCATGCAGATTTTACTTGTCATTGCAAGTTACATTCTGATTGGAGCTATATTGTTTTGATGATAACTTGGTTGAGATGCAGAATGTGGGCAACAAAGAGTCTGGGGATATTCGATGGAAATCTGGTAACCAAGGACGTGGGGGTAGGAGTCTTCGGGGGAATTTTTCACCTCGTTTCACATCACATGGTATAAAACAGCTTCTAATATCTAGCCTGAATGAACTAAAGTTTCTTTCACTTGTTTAGAGGCTCTGGTCATGTTGATGTATTTCCTGTGCTCTGTAAAGAATTAAATGTATTGACTCATGTATAACATGTTGTCTATGCCCTAGTCTCTGGGTGATCCTCTTTTATTTAGCGATACAGGCTTAAGGTATCTTTTGAGTGAGTTGAAGCATGGTTATCTTGGTATTGAATGTTGTTTTGGTGAAGCAAATCATACTGTTCAATGAAAGTGAGACCCTGACTAAAACTCGACTTCATTCCTTAGCGTGAAAATATAAATAAAAGCCTACTCCAAGATGTGAATTTTGTATAATGAATCAATGATCTTGTCACATGGTGATTTAAACCTGTAAATCATGAAGCATTAAGTTTCCGTCTTTTATTCTGTTCTATAAATCGTCCTACAGAAGTTAAGAGATACTTTTTATTCTGAGGATGTGTGCTTGGCATCACATGGATTCTTACCTGCCATGTGTGCCTAGCCTCAAGCGACCTCGGCAGTTAGGCATTTGGTCATTTCACTTGAACTGGTTTGAGCCCCTGGTGTATTTGCTGTTGATAATGTACACATACCAGAGTTTGTCAGTCATGCTAATGGAGCTTATGCAAATTGCCTGATGAGTAAGATCTATCCTAACTGCATACTGACTTTGACTGTTTGCCAGATGCAAGTGGCGGTAAGAATTCTGGAACTGGAAGGGACAGTGGAAACAACCAAACTGCAGAGAAGGGCGCTGGTTGTTTGTTGCCAGCTTCATATGACAAAACTAAAGAAACAACTCATGCAGCAGGGTATAACTGTTTACAAGTGTATTGTGCTTTTGTTTATATTTTTTTGGGGGGTTTATGGGTTTTGATATGAAATTTGTTTGATTGCCTTGCAGCTCAACTGATGTAGTGGCTAATGGTTCCTCCACTGTAACTTCTGAAAGCCAGTGTACAGTGAATTCAACTAGTTCATCAGCAGGAGGTGGTGCAAATCCTGAAGTGATTTCTCCAACTATTGGTGCTGATAAGTTGATAAATACAATGTCTCTGCTTGAAGCTGATAACACCCTCACTGTAGGATTAGAAATTGAGGAAACATGTGGGGTGCCTATGACAAGCTCCAGTAACTCCTTAGTGCCTGTGACTCCAGCTTCTTCAGCTACAGTCTGTTTCTCACCCTCAGACCCTGTACTAGTGCCATCTAATGATTTGCGGCTCCCTGGTGCAGTTGGTGCAATTAAACGCGAGGTGGGAAGTCATCGAACTGTTGGTGAGTCAACCACAGTCGTTCCTATTGAGAAATCAGGTCAGGGCTTTGGTTATGCGACGAAAGATTTACCAATTTTGATTAGTGATTTACTGGGATTATTTCTTTCTAACATCTGATTACAGCTTTTGATATTGGTGCCCCCGTCGTGCAACGGAAGATATCAAGTAAATCTCAGGGAGTTGGGAAAATTCAGCTCAGTGAGACTTCACCACCCTCATCCACATCAGGGAATTCTGGCTCTTCTGGTAGCAGACCTTCTTCTAACTATAGTAATAGATCACAACAGATAGTGGGCTCTCAGAGAGGTATGTGGATTGGCTTTGTATCAATGCTTCTTTATCTTCTGAAACTACTACATTATTGATGAACATATACCCCAAATTTTTTATTTTTACTATGATTTTGACATTTATCCAGTTTTTCCAAACAATCTATTGGTATTTAATGGTTTGTTTACTTCAGGCTAAAATTTAAACAAGATGCTGAAACTTTCTGGGTATAGGGACATGGGGTTTCATATCCTTGACCTTGATCCTCGTTGCAATTGTTTGTTTCTTTTCCCTGGTTGCCGACTTAGGTACTTTGTTTCCTGATAGAAGCTAAAACTTAACGTAATATGGTTTTTTGAACTGTATACTTGAAAGTGAAGAATTTTTATGCTAGCAAATAAAATATTTGATCTTTTGAATTTCGACATGGGATCTTGAACTAGGCTGACCTTGTATATATATATATATTTTTTGTAAGCTATTTCCTATAGTGCTAGGAAAACTTTTGTGCCTGTGATATATGCTTCTGGATACAAGTTGATGCTGCTAATAATGCAGTATAAAAGATGTTTGGGAGGGAGGTATCCCACCTAGGGTTTCTTATTTACCTAGTAGTAGTGATCTGATTGGTTGCTTGCGATCTAAATGTTTACTGGTCCATCTGTTTATTGACAGCTGGCCCCAACAAGGAATGGAAGCCCAAGCCAACAGCATGTAATTTGCCTCAAGGGAGTGGAACTGTTGGCTCATCTGATCTGCCTAATAATCCTGTTGAAGGGAGTGGAAACTCACAGACCGCAGCAGGTATCCTTGACTCAGAAGATGCGACTTATAAGCTGCAGAAGAAGCTGGAGGAGTTGCATCTCCCACCACGTCAACATGTTATTATTCCAAACCACATCCATGTTCCTGAATCTGAAAGAACAAAGTTGAGTTTCGGAAGTTTTGATGGGACTTTTGAAATAACATCCAGTGCTATAAGTGCACCAGCGAGTGACAAGAGCTCTCCACCTATATCTGAGACTTCCCACGTTACGGAAGAAAATGTGGAGGAGCAGGCAACAAGGTAAGTGCTGATGTGTTTTACTCTAATATTGCTAGTCTTAGATGTAATGCTTGTTGTGATAGTAACACCCTAGAGAATGAGATAGTATTATACCCTTCTAATTATGGTGGCAAATGTAGGACTTGGGGGAAGATATTTCTTTGACAACGGCATAATTTACTTATAAGCAATTGAATTTTTCAAAAGTTTATTAATGGAAAGACATTCAATTTTATAAATTTTTAATGATCTTCATGATTTAATTTAGGGAAATACAATACCAGTTTGGAAAAGAATTCAGTGTTACAAAATTCACAAGTTCTTGATTTTGAGAGAAGCTATCTTCTTTTACTCTGTATAAAGATAATTTTCTTGTACTCTCCTTCCTTCTCCTCAATATTTTTTATTTCAAAGAATTATATAAGGCATATTTTCAGGTTATTAAGACTTTACTGTTTTTATGTTTAATTGGACAGATACTTTTCTTATAACTAGTTAGATATGTGTGTGTTTGTTTATAGATAATATCAGTGTATAGGGTTTTGAAAAATAGAATTTATTAGAACCATAAATTATATGGTAAATTGCATTGAGATCCTCTTTGGTTTCATTATTTTCCAGAAACTATCTTGTAGTTAAAATTTAACTTTAGATTTTCATGTGGTTTAATAATTAGCATAGCATACACTTTTTGTCAATATTTTACCATATAATTTTTAACAAGCTGTCATTGTAATGTTGAAATTCAAAGTGTTTCCCTATCATTATGTAATTATTTTCAGTAAAAACATGTAAATTTTAACGTTACTTACTGATAATATTTACAGAAAGGCATATTTTTGTAATTTCAAACCAAAAAGGACATTAGAGGCTGAATTTGAACCGCAGGGGATCTTTGTGAAATTAACCTTTTTGGTTAGTCTTCTAGAAAGTTTATGTCTGTTTCCTTTCTTACTCATTTTGAGTTTATTAGTTTTCATATTTATCAGAAATTTCTTTTTTTTCTTTCTATTTTACTCTATTAGAGTATTTTAACTCTTCTTTTTTTTTTTTTGGTTTACTTGAATTAATAGTTTTATCAATGAAACTTGTTTACCTATTTTTGATTAACATTAACATGTGTCATTCGTAGAGATAAGTGGATAAATTAAATAAATCTTCATGACAGATTTATTAAGATATATCCACAATAACTTGGTTCCGTAGTCAGTAAATCTCATTCCCCCAACTTCTAGTTTACACATGTGGCTATCAATAGAAATAAGAATCTTTCTCCTAATCCTTGCAGCTAGGAGTTATATACCAAACACTTGTGAAGATGTCAATGTGTTCAAGCTGGATCTTTCCATTACTGTTTGATTGAATATGTTATTCTCTTTTATATATGTTCCATAGTCCAAGATATCTGTGAATAATTTGCTGAGAAGTCCTAGATCTTTTAGGTGTAGAATATTAAATGTTTGCCCTGTAACAGTTGATTATGTTAGTCAGGATGTTGCTGACTTGTCTCTTACCTGTTTTATACTTGACTGTACTATCATAATGCTCTGTTTATCTATTTTGAATCAACAGCCAAAGTGCACTGATGACTGCAGACGAGGGAGCATATCCAAATCATCCTCACTCACCTTCTCATGCACCTGAAAATTTTTCTGTTGAGAGTGATGTCCCATCCAATACAGTATCAGATTACAATGAAGCCAAGCCAGAAACTGCACTATTTTCTGGAGGGCATCAATACTCAGTGGTTCATACTTCTCCAAACTACAGCTTTGGTTTGGTGCCTCCATTGTTAGGTAGTCAGATTGCACCATTTGAAAACTCAGAATCTCAAATGCGTGAAGTTTCTCGCCTTCCTAGCTTTGTAGTAAGCCTTCAGAACTTAAATCCATTATATAATGTCTCAGATGTTACACATTTACCTTTTCGTTGTTGAAGAGCAAATTAGAAAATAGAATGACTTACTACTATCTATGTTTTCAAACATCTCCAACAAGCTAATATCAACAATCTAAAATAGGATACCTGAACCATTCTGATATAGGCTATTCAATTCTTATATAGGATAGATAATGATATGAATAAATCTCCTCAGGATTTCTGAAGATAAATTTTGGTTATGGCATTAATGTAATGCTGATCAAGAAAAGCAAAATAAATAGGGGAAAGAGTATAATTAAGTTTTATCAGATAACTGCAATTGCGAATTCTAGAAGCAGTGTTCTTTATTGCGATTGAAAATTTCTTGGACTTGCATAGGTATGAATGACTTGACAAAGTAATGTTGCAGTAAGAAGTTGCGTTTTGTTTTCAGACCTAAAACCAAGTGATGGTTATCATGTTACCCATTTCATTGTCTAGGTCCAGCAACCATTTGATCCTGCAAGTTATTATGCTCAATTTTATCGTTCTGGTGCTGATACTGATGGTCGTGTTTCTCCCTTTCCTTCACCTGGAATTGCTCCAAAATACAATGGCAATGTTGCTGTATTACCTCCACACACGGCCCAGTCTCCCCAAGAGGTTTCGCTAGTATTCATCTTTCTTTTATTTAATCATTGAGGGATTGAAATTTCATTTTTTTTCTTTCTTGGGAAACAATTCTTTATTGATTGGATACTCAAAATTTTATATAACATACTTTCAGTTTCCTCAGAACTGTTTCTGTGCTTGTCTACTTATCAATCATCAACTCCAGTTGTGTAAATGGTTTGCTGTCAACAATATCACAGTTTTCCAAATACGACATTTTGTTGTTACTTTTATCTTATAAAAGGAATAATTAAGGTATTCTTGCTTTTGGTGTAGTAATGACTTAAGGTTGTTTTTTTAATCACCATCATGTGGATATCAGTTAGACTAAATAGATACTAGTGTTGCGATTTTGTGGTCCATATACTCTATCTCGTTTGCTTTTGGCCTCCTATGTTTTCAAATGCTTTCACCGAGTCCTCCCTTTCAATTTGATTTTTGGAGAGAATGAGGTAGAGATTCCATGATTAGAAGGTCCTTGTCTTTGCCAAATAAACCTGGTAATGTTCCAAACTAAACTTTGGGCCTTCACATTAATGTTGTTATATGAAAGAAATCAAGTTTTCCACGTGCAGCATTTATACATATTGCCTCAACTTTGACATTATCTAGATTGGTAAACATGTTCTGTCATGACCAGATCACAGCATTGCTAATATTTTGCTAGTGACTTGACACTGGTGATCTCATCTGTGATTTGGATAATGCCTATGGACACACTGCAGTTCTAGGTTTTGTTGCTTTGTATTAATCCTTTTATGTTTTGAAGAAAAGCTGAAGAAGTTTTTATAGAATTGATAACAGGCAACAGTCCTTGTGGTTGCCTAGTGCTCACCTAGAGCAGTTTTTTGTGCTGTCATATACATGTTTTGCTATGGAGTCCAAGCAAATTACTTTATCTAGAATTTGATGTGGAAATATATGCTAATATTAATACTGTGGATAACAATGAAAAGAAAAAGAAGCAACACCCTTCCAGATGTAGATTTGAACTGAAAGAAGAACATTCTCAAAGATTTATATTGTAATAGTAGTGTCCACCATATCATAAACACCAATTAGAACTAGGAAATATGACAATGACTGTTGTATGTGCTATTGTGTTCATGGATTTGCCTCATGTATTTAGAGCGAAGGAATGAAATGTATCTGTATTTAACTGGGTCATACTCTCTGGTGCATGAATGCACACAGCCTTACTGTTGATTGTTATGCTTATATATTATATGACGTCTATTGCAGGCTGGGAATTCCTTGGTTTTGTCCACAGTAGGTCAAACTCCACTGGTGACCCAAACTGCTGGGCTCATGCAAAGTTCCATAGCTGTGACTCAGCAACCAGTCCCCGTATTCCGACCCCCAACTGGGTTGCATATATCTCATTATCCTCCAAACTACATTTCATATGGCCACTACTTCCCCCCATTCTATGTTCCACCACCTGGCATTCACCAATTTCTAAGCAATGGTGCATTTCCTCAACAGCCTCAAGCTGGCGGTGTATATCCAGCTCCACCAACGGCTGCTGCTACAGGGGTTAAGTATTCACTACCACAATATAAACCTGGAACCAATACTGGAAATTCAACCCAATTTGGAATGCCTAGCGGTTATGGGCCTTATGGATCGTCTCCGGCTGGTTATAATCCCAGTTCTGCATCAACGGGAGGAAACTCCACAACAAATGAGGATCTTACTGCATCCCAGTTCAAAGAAAGCAATGTCTACATGACTGGACAGCAGGTAGGCTTTTACAATGACTCTTTAAAATCTCCTTTCTCCTGAAATGTTTACTATGCTAAATTAAAGGGGATCTTTGCTTGCATAGGATTTGTTTTCTTTGATGTGTTTGTTTTGCTGCTATCATCTGTGATTCTTTGATTTTCTGGCTGTTATTAATGGACATCATTAGCTCATAATGTTTGTTAAAGAAAATGAATGCTAGGCTGTGGAAAATGCTTCAAAATAAGTTGTTGCAGCCTTTCGATTTATTTTTGGTTATCACTGCTTATAAGTCTATGTTGTGCAATCAGAATTTTAGTTGACTGATATGATGCTAATAGTTGGTTGAAGTAGCGATTTGAATGGATTTGTTTTGCATGTATGATCCTTAGATTTTCAAATTCATGGAGATACTGTATAATGAGCATGGAGTCCATGCTTAATATTCGTTGGGAAAAAAAGGGAACTACTCTAGCAGAGTTCTTTTATTTCATCAAGTATTCTGTTGCTTTGTTGTTTTACTTATGCATCTAGAAATTTAGATGCTTTTGTTTCATATTGTGGGTATATGTCAACACAGCTGAAGATTGATGGATTTTATCACCCAGATACCAGCACAACATACTTCTTATGCTTGGTCACTACTGGTCAGACAAAAATACATAGACTTGCAGTTTTAGAGATTTTCCAACTGTTTTCAAGAAAATGTTGCATAGTAATTGGTCATTCAATCTTGTTTTCCCATTAACTTCTGTGATTTGTTTTGGTTTTTTGTTTCTGCCACCAATTTTCATAAAAAATTTTAGAATAATATTTGAGCCATGTTGTGGGCCTCACCCACAACATTTCAGGTTCAATGGTTGCTCAAAATTTTAAGCGATGCAGCCCTTGTTCATGGTGGCTTGGGGATTTTTTGTGATTAGCCTGGACTTGCTTATGGTGAATTGGAGATTTGTTGTGATTTGGCCGGACTTGGTGTATAGCACACTTTAGAATAATTACTGGAACCATTTTCTGGGTGATATCTTAAATTTTTTCTTTGAAAGGGTTGTTAATAAAAAGTAAGAAGTCAAGTTAGCGTTTACATTTAACTCTGACCGCAAGTTTATTACATTAAGTTACCAGTAAAAAGACAGTAATATTGATCCTCGAGAGCGCTAAATTTACTTTCCTGCAGAGTGAGGGTTCAGCTGTATGGATAGCTGCTGCTGGCCGAGATATGTCCAACTTGCCCACTAGTTCTTTCTACAACCTTCCTCAGGGTCAGCATGTGGCTTTTACCCCAACACAGAGTGGCCATGGCACCTTTGCCAGTGTCTACCACCCTGCAGCAACAGCATCGGCAGCAGTCCATCCACTCCTGCAACAGACTCAAGCAATGGCTGGAGCAGTTGATATGGTTGGACCTGCTTCTAATGTCTACCAGCAGCCTCAGCATCAACAGGTCAACTGGCCAAGCAATTATTGAGGTTATGGTTGTAGATTGTTCCTTTCTTCTAATCCAGAGAAAGAGTCCAATCTTGGGACATTTTTGGGAACCGAAGAAGTTTGGAAGGCAAGAACTGCAAGAAAATATGGCACTGGCCGCCAGATTTCAGTGTGTAAATTTAGAAAGGAGGCTGGAAACTTTTGCCAACAGTATCTTCAACTTGCTTGGGTTGAGGGCATAAATGGTGCAGTTTACCTGTAACTGATATCAACAAAATTTAAGTTAGTTTGATGTAGGCATGTGCAGGTCTTTCCCTTGCTGTTGCCATATGGTGTTACCAATTTTCCATTTCATGTCTCTAGCCTTTTTCCCATTTTTTCCTTTCCTAAAAGTCCATCAAACTCATAGGTTTTTGTTGTTAATTGGTGAGAATCTTTTCCATTATTTTATCTTGAGGTTTTATAGGGCTCTGAAAGGTAAGACAGGTTGGTTGAGATTTTACCAGTTCATTTCTTTTTTTCTTTCCGCTGTCTTACCTGTAAAGTGAAGTTTTGATAGGAAGAAAGCATGTACTGAACTGTTGTAATTGGTATAAGCAAGAGCGAAAGATTTCAATTGTTCCAAGTTGACAGATAAATGGCAGTTCATTGTTGGTGTTTAATTGTACCATAGATGCTTCAAGGCACTCATTTTGGCGTGACAAGAAGTTATCTTTCCACCTTTTATGCGGTATATGCAATGAATGGAAAAAACATGTACTTGTCTGGCTTATCTGCCGCTGAACCCAAGCAGGTGCATGATACATCTGAAATCTAACTTGATTTGTCTCTTTTTTTTTTTGGGAAAACCACACAGCAAGCGGAACATATATCCGGAAGTGATCAATCCTACCCGATAAAAGATGATCCAGGTTATCACTTACTAGACATGAAATAACTGCCTATATCATTAGGGTTCAGATCTCCTGTCTATTATTATGATGTCTTATTGTGTCCAATAAGTCTCAGCTATTTATTTATGTGGATCCCGCATGGAACTTGCGTGGGGTCGCAAAATAAATGGCTGAGATTTCATGAGACAAAATAAGACATAATAAAGCTGAACAAAAGATTTGAACTCATATCATTGTGTAGTGCATCAATTACGACATAACTGAAAGGCAACTAGGGATAATTTTACTTTGACAAGGTAACCGAATGCTTATGAACTGAGAAACAACAGTTGCTCTGACAAGCCCTTTCAGGATGCTCGTCAAACATTATTCTACAACTACAAAACTTATGCTTGTGATGCTGATGATAAGTTTAAAGTTAACAGAGAAACGAATTCTATGATGTGTAGTCGGTCTCAATCTGGTAAGAAATAAGTATAAACTTGTCATGCGAAATAGTTAATGAAAATTAGAACATGGGGAAACAACGCAAAACAGGTTTTCTTATCTCAAATAAATTTTGAAAAAAATTTAAATCATAAGTTTTATAATTTATGGCAGAAAGTACTCGACTGCTAATAATTCATTTTTTTCTCTACGAGTCTATCAGAAATAACCTCTTTATCAATCAGAAATAAGGCTGCATAATTTTGTACTTTCTCAAACCCTGCATCCTAGTAAAATTTTTACTAAAATGTTGCTATTGTATTATTTCTAAGTGTGCTTCTTTTCTATTTTTATCTCAAAATTATAATGGTTCATTTCTAAGTTTGTTTCTTTTCCACTTGGTTCAATTCACTGTATACCCTTGTTGCAGTTTATTTCTTGTTGGGATCAATGATTACTTAGGCTTAGAGCTTCCAGGTTTCCAATTGTTGGTGACAATTACCCTATCCTTAAAAAGATTTCCCCTCTCATCCATTCTCATAATGGGAATTTTCTCTTTGGAAGCCTTTACCAAAATACACACTCTTGCTGGTCTGCGTCGAACACACCACAAAAATAACAACTCTATTTAACTAAGTTTGTAACAGTGGTAAGAAAGGATGGTATCCACAGAAAGTGTGTATGAATCTGTGTATAGTATTAAGGGTGGTCGGGTCGGTCGTGCTAAGCCCAAGTTCAGACTAGAACGGCCTATGAGCAGGTCGGCCCATTCGTGAATAATGATCTAAACCTAACAATTATTTCTTATATAAGGTATTACTATGCCATGATACAGGTAAGATTTTCAAGAACCCTAGAATTCTTTATTCACTAGCCGCCAAAACTCACACAAAAAGACTAACTTGAGCATCGGAGGGGCCTACCGGAAATCAACCCCGGTGTGTCTTCTGTTGTTTTGCAGGTATTCCCTAGCTAAGATCACCGGACTCATGGATCCAAATAACGGCGTCCAGCTCCGGCAGATTCAGACAGAACCAAAGGGAAATTCAATGGATGATATAAAATAAAACTAAGCTATAAAACTCCCCATTCCTTACAACTACTAGCAACCGTCTCCTACACGGAAAGAATAAAGTGATTTGGGTACGAAGGATGGTTTAAAAGTATAATCGAGCAGTGACTCAAGTGTTGGTATACTGGCTAAGCGAGACTAAAGATAGAGCTACTTAGGAAACTATGTTTGACTTACAACGGAGGTTCCTAGAGATCAACTTGATAGATAAGTTACCCAAAAAAGAACATGCAGAAGTAAAATGATAGCAGCAGACGATGTCGAAACACTATCTAGTAACAAAGAATAGAGTAAAAGAACTGTATCCGTTACGGTTTCTAACAAACTAGATAAGATGGTAACACGTTTCACCATCGTAAACCTTTATACGAGGTTAAATAGCTGTTGTAACAGACTACCTTTATCTGAGGTTAAACAGCTGTTGTAACAGACTATGTATGTCATCGACAAACCTGAAGAAAAAGATTCGTATTTCATTCCTCATTGTTCTTCACGAATGTTTCTTTCTCTCTTGTGTGCGTAACTTTTCGTCTTTATGCTCGAAGACTAGTTCATGCAACAAAACTTCATGTATAAGTATTAAGTGGCAGATGTTTTGAAAGTATTGACACCATCTTTACAGTTATCGATGAGATCATTAAGTGTCTCAATATGCTTTTTCTCTATGAGGAAGACTTTAGTATCGATAGAGATCCTCATATAACCATCAAATTCGACTAGAACGCCTTTGTTAAGTTTTGTTCTCTCTGAGTACCAGTCATTGTTCTCATCCCAATGATCCTTGTACCCATCAAGAAAATAAGTTGTATTCTTGTCTTTTAAAGGATCAAAATAGGATATGCCAAGTTCATTTGTTGTAATGTAAACATTCCTTCCATCTTCAATCGTGCTAGCTAAGGTTGATAGGCCCCTCTCCTAAAACGACTAGGCAGCCTGCTTGACACAACACAGTAATCTTTTAGTTTATTTATTTATTTTTATTTTTATTAATTATTTACTATTATTAATTTTATTATACCAAATTAATTATCTTATTATTATTATTATTATTATTATTATTATTATTATTATAAATTTTGTACTTTTTTTATTATTATTAATCGAGATAGATAATAGAGATATGTTGTTTTTCTGTTGAAGAAAACATGTTGTTAAAAT
>JAOTAZ010000009.1:7514411-7531273 GCA_025629785.1 Erythroxylum oxycarpum | reverse complement strand
AATAATAAATATTTTCATTACAAAACTGTAACTAAAGAAGATAAAGTTACATGTAAATACACTTGCTTTCCAGGGCACTATATTTACATAACTCCAACAGTCTTTCTATCTCGGGTTGGAAATGAACAAGCCTAAGTCTTCTGGGCATGCACAAGAGTAATCACAAAGGCCAAACAAAGTATGAAGCTATAGCAAAATTTACTCACAAATTCACACAATCCAACAAAAAGTAGAATGTGATAGGTGCGAGTGTATGCAAGTATGTATGTGTGAATATATTAAAGTGTGTATGAAAATGTGCTAAGAAAAGTATGGAAGTATGTAAAGTAAAAGTATGCAAGTATGCTTATGAGTATGAAAAGGAAATTAAAACCTATGCTATCGACAAGTATGAAATGCAACTATGAAAAATGCAAAGTGAAAAACAAATGAAAACGACTTTGGCTAACCTACGGATAACCAATTTCTTGGTTCCCCGGCAACGGCGTCATTTTAATCGCAGCTCGTCGTTCAATCTAGGATTGATCCTTGGAAACCGGTCAAAAACAATAAATTCTAATATTGCAGTATAAGTTGAACCTCGGGTCGTCTCACTTTTTGAAACCGACGGAAATTGGTTTAAAGATAGCCTAAAGTAAAAAACAAATGCAATGAAAGCTGATAAAAGGGGGGGTTTTGGTTTTGATCAAAATTAAAGAAAAGAAAGGTATAAAAGAATATTTTTGGATTTTTTAAATCAACTAAAACTCAAAGATTAATCAAATGATAGATAATCCTCTTGAAAATGTGCTTAGGCTATCATGGTTCGAAATAAATTTTCGGGGATAAATCCACTAAGTTTCTGAAAAATCAACCTTAAGGGACTCCTTAAGTCCAAGGAATTAATCAAACGACCATTTAATTTAAGCTTTGTTAAAAACCTTAATGTGCAAATTGGATACGTTCATGCAATTGGTCATTGGATCAAACACAATCGATTGTATCAAACACAACCATGCAGATAAAAATCAGTAATGCAATCACCAATGACATATATATGACCTCATATATTTAAGCACAAAAGTTCTACATAATCCATATCCAAATCACAAAATACTGTTTAACACATGATTAAACCCTAATCATGCTAATCTAATCATACTACTATAATCTGTGACCACAGACTTACAATAACATAACTAAATTTTCAGGAAATAAATGATACTCCCCTTTGAAGCCCTCGGTGAACTCAAGTCGGTGCTACATCTTCAAGAGGATCGAGGCGCCTAGCCAAGCATGTCGGTCATAGTCCTCAATGTTGTTGATACTTCGATGGCATCCTTGGTAGAGGTGATCCTGCGGTGAAGGAGATGATGAAACTAAGGCGGCGGTAGACGGCGAATGATGGTAGATGATGGACTGTGGATGGTGGCTGCGACTGAAATGGTGGTGTTGGATCGTCTCAGTCTAGGTCTTGGCGGTGTCGAATGAAGTGCGGAGAGTTGACGGTGTTGAATGGTGTCTGCCTTTGTATATTATTGCCCCCTTTCGGATGACCTAATTCGGTAACTATTTAAATAACCGAGGCAGGCCGGGTCGAAACAGTGAGAGAAATTTCCATTTACGGTTCGAATATCCGGCTACACGTCGCGACGTGTGAATTAATTCTCGTCGCGATGTGCTACTTTGCTTACTCGCCGCGACGAGCTAATTATTTGTCGTCGCGGTGTGTCATCTGGGGCGCGCTCGCCGCGGCGAAGCAATTGTGGGAGCCGCGGCGTATCATCTTTTGCATGCGCCGCGATGTGTGAATGACTTGTTGACTTCTTTCATCTCGTTGACCCCATCTTTCCTACAAAATAAAATAGCAATTTGCAATATCAATTGTCCTAAGAAAAATTGAGATGCAATTAATATCAATTCACAACAATTTTACTAGCAAATTGCAATTCATATGAGCTCAATATAGGGAACCAATTTAAGCGCAAAAAGCATCAATTAGGAGTCAAGAAGTACTCTAATAGTTATGAAAATGCAGCCAATTAATAAAGTAAACTTGGGCTCAATCAATACGCTTCATCTGTATGACCAAACATAATTTGAGATTGAACAAAATACAAAAGATTAGCAATTTATTTCAATCCTCGAACTTTGAAACCCCAATAGAGAATCTTTAAGAATACACTTTCCTAAGATTATCCTTTACTGTGGCTTCAATCATCTATGCCATTAACCCCGTGCCCCTTGTTCCCAACAATATCTAACCCATATAATTTTTCTCTCTCCCAGTTATTGCATGTTGGGAATAGGAGGTATAGAGTTAATGGCATAGGTGATTTGAAGCCATCTTCCACTTTCATTTATCAAATATCTTACTTTATTTTTGGACTTAAATATTGATAAAATTTACAAATAGCTTACTTTTTGAAGGCAAGTTAACTAAAGAAGTCTGGTCAAGGAAAGAAACAAGTCAGTAACTATTTATGCCAATTAATTTTTGCAAGTTTTCCCATGTTTGGTTGCTAATTAAGGTTTCTAGTGGTTAATTAGACACAAGGAACAACTTCAATTAAATTGACAAATATATTATACTATAGTAGTATTGGAGATGTCTAAAATCTTTAACTAACATGTATGAACTATCTTATTGGAATTAATTAATCTAGGGCAAGAATCTCATAGAATATTCCAATCTTAACTTTCAAATGCATTGCATTTTGGCCTTTAATGTGAGATTACATTTGATTGTTGAAATGAACCATTAATAGAAGAACAATAAAAATAAGACTTGCATTTACAAAGAGTATGTGATATCAAACGTCTGTATTGTGTTATCTAGCTCAGTCAACAGATTTGTAGTATTTGACAACTTATCTGAAAGCAGGAAGGATGATCATCCACAATAATAGTAACACATCAAGTAAATAATGAGAGAAACGACAAACGACAAATTGTTGATATGTGTGTGTGTGTGTGTGTTAATTTTACAATTTTCAAGAAAGAAAGTCCATGTCTTACTCTTAAAGTTAGGATAGATAAAAGAAGAAGTAAAAACGAAAATTTGGTTTTATAGTTATATGTGTGTTTAATCTAAGAAGATGTCATAAAAATGCAACTGATGAAGTGAAGAAAAGTTACACAATAGCTTGTTTGATAAAGACCAATGTATTTCTCAATGTTGGCTACAAATTAATTGAAGTGGTTTTACGACTTAAAAGTCACTATGTCATACCATAATCTACCAGCCATACGACTTATTTCTCACCTTCATCTTTTGAACATCTTACCATAAAAGAGCTAGAATTATGCAAGCTGACTTAGTCCAATACTTCCATCATGCTTTTGGATTGACATTCAAGTACCTTACTATTACTTTTATTTTTTGAATAGTACATTCCTAACTCATTAAAGCTCATAATGTTTTTCTATTTCATTTTTCATATTTGCTTTGAAAGTTTCATTTTTTGAAATAAAATTATCTGTGTCAATTTTGCTGTTTTAATCATATTCTAATTTATTTTATCTACTTATTTATATGAAATTTATATAAATGTATGGATAATATGAATTGAAACCGAATTATAACAGTAAAATTGGCATAAATAATTTCATTTGAAGCAGAATTGTTTCCGTCAAAATATATTTTCTTCAAGCTCTAATAAGCATTAGTGCTTGTTTATTTTGTTTAAAAGGAAATGAAGCAAGAAAATGATGAAAAACATGGCAAGCGAGGTAGGGAAGTCGCACATGAGAGAAGAATCATGTGAACAGAAGAGGAAAAAAGACTATTTGCTTGTTGAGATAAGGGGGCATTTTGTACGACTCACATAGTGACAAAGATGGGTGGATCAATTGGTCCAAATTTTTTCCTTAAGACTTTCCTTTAATTCGTTGAGAACAACTTCTTGATCGGATTAATTACGGATGCCTCGTTTTTAGTAATAATGTGAGAATTGGAGTTACTTGAAAACTTGGGTTGATAGAAACTTGTTGTTGAACAGGAGGAGCCAGTGATCAATCATCAGCTAAACAATCAAGTATATGAAGACTCCTTGTGCGCAGAAATATACAGGCTACGTAAGAATCTGAGAGATCTTGGAGTTTCAGATTTATATCCTCTAGGCTCTTGGAGTGAAGTTGTAGGGACTTAGGATTAGTCTGATTAAGTCAAAATATTTAATGTAATCAATAATAATAATAATAATAATAATAATAAGCTATTGAAAAGAAAAGACATGTGAGATTCAACCCCACAAAAAGTTCTCATCGCTTTTCATCTTCTTTATTGCCTTGAAACTACCTCTCTCTCCGCCTTAATGATTGACAGCTCATGTTCCTATGCCCCACATACCCTCTCTCGTTGGACCATTTGTTACACTCACTCACTTCCTCCTTCTTAACCTCGACATATGACATGGTTTAAAGTTTGACTTGCCCTAGCAGCTGCTGCATTTTCTCCTTCTGTCAGATAATTTACATTTTACCCAGCTAATAGTGCCAAATCCACACGTCACATTCGGATTAGGTATGCCTTAATTAATTGCGTACTCAGTGAACCCAACCACGTTAGTAATTACCAATCTCAAAATCCTATCTTTTTGGAGTCTTTTTCTTAAATCAGATTGCTTCCAGTGACACGTTACAAAAGGCGTTTGCACTTCTTCCAGAGGATTTTGTTTCAGGAGCTTTTTGAGATCTTGGTAAAGGCCACGTGCCAATTGCAAACCACTGACAAAAGACAAAATCTTGCATACTCCCACATTAAAGGTAAATACGTGAATATCAAATCTTTTGTCCAGTTTTACTCTGTCTTATTTTATCCCATAAAATTTCAACCAATTATTTTACGAGTCCCACGTGAATCCCATGCGAGATCCACATAAATAAACGATTGAAATTTATTGAACACAATAAGACACCATAATAATTTGAATTCAAATACATGTATCTATAGATATATTCCATATTCAAGATCGGTACGTGAACAATCCAAAACCCAGCAAGTCACACGCGCCCCACATACAATAGATGTACACACAAATTTCCTCACCCTAAATCTGACATCCCCAAGATCAAGGGAGGACGAAGACGACGGTACACTCTATGCACACATCAAGTGGTCCTAGTGCTTCAATTTTGAACGCAATAATGTTGACAACAACTGAATATCAATCATCCCTCCACTCCATCTTTCTATACCGAATTTCAAACTATTCATCTTAAGGTAAAAAGGATATATATATATATAGCATTTACCCACCTTCCTAGGAATGTCTCAACTACTTCCATAACTCCGCTTTCATATCAACTGCTTGAAATTGTCAAAACTAGAACTAGCCATATAGACATGTTACTATGAGATACATTATGTAAATGAAGTCGATTCATCCTATCTAAGAAACACTGTTCTATTTTTACCAAGATTACTCAAGTGCTTGCACGGACGCCTCCGTTCTCTGTACCATTTTAACCTTTCATAGCAACAGTGGCCCGCAGACTTTCTGAGAATTGACACTGGAAAGATTGGTGAGAATGGAACTTATCGAAATAACAGATATATATATATGTACGTATATGACGTCATCTCAACGGAACACGTTTTTTCTCACTTTCCTTTTTTCTTTTTTCTATACAAAAACATCAGTTGCCAAACCTAGTCCTCTGGGGTTAGGCTTGTATTGATTTAGCCGCATTTTAGTTTAAATTGGTAACAGCAAGCATCGACAAGTCACTGCTAATCCCTTGAAGATGCGCACACCTCCAATTTGTGAACAGTAAAAGTCGTTATCTGTCTCATGAGTGCTTTTGTGTGCCCAAAATACAAAGGAAAAACCACAAAAAAATTCGAAACTTTCAGGTGCTCAAGGACTGCACCACTTGAGAAATACATCTGCAAAGCCGTATAATCCTCCGGTACCCGATTCTAAGACTATCAACTGCAGCTTCAATTGATCTTGAATGCAACTCAGGTAGCATCTTCTTTTCCCCAGCAATATGAACTTCTATGTTATGTGGAATAACATCTGATGGATAAATTCCACTGATTCAGAAACCAAAACATTAGATAACAAAGTCTTTTGATGAGCCAAAAATAAACCCATAAAAATCAAATGCTCAAGTCAAAGAAACAAAATTTAATAAGAATGTTATGGAAATTCAGTCAAGTCACGATGTCAGACTGTGATATCGAGTATACATAGAAGTTCCATAAGGAGATAAATTTTTAAGACAAATAATTTTTGTAATTATAACGCAGACGTGAATGCTAAAGGGAAACAGCATTGACATTGGATGCACCAGCCACAAGGTTTGATTTACAATATTCAAGTATTTAACTATTTTCACAAATTACACAAATACTTGGGATCCTTGATTGGATCATCTCCAATCTCTAACAGATACTGCAGAGTTATTGCAAGTAGAAAATTCTCCTTTGTAAATCTTTGCCCATAAGACTAAACGACAACCCAAAGATGCATCTTAATTAGGAACGAGAAGCACTCCAGCTTATTTAAGACTCTAGTTTAATGGGCTTAAAACAGAAAGATATGCAAGCACTCTTGTTACGACAATCGCAAGATTTATCAAAGATTAAACATATGTCAAACAGACTATTCATTGTCTCTCACAGAGAAGATTCAGCAACAGATCAAAACGTCTAAGATATGTATTGCCAGTTTAACAGCAAAGCAACCCAGAACACTTCCGACAACTTAAAAGGCTAAACCCACAATCAAGTCAATCTGCTATCATGATTTAGTAGTACAGGTTCAAACAAGACATACAGCATTGTGATTGAAAAACCACCATGCTTGAGAAATCAAATCAAGCAAATGCAGGTGTCACCACAAAACCCAATAATGTAACATTTTTATTAACATTCTAGGTGTCACCACAAAACCCAATAATGTAACATTTTTATTAACATTCTTCTTAAATTGGGCTAACATCTGGTGCAGTGGTGAAGTATAAAGCTAAAAAATGGCTGAATAAGTCTTATAGAAACAGCCAATATTCAAAGGAAGAGAACATCTGTAGGCATATAGTGCCCCTGGGAAGCACCAAAGTTAAGTAATGAGAAAATATTAGAAACATTCGTCAACCACTATCAGGCAATAAATTGTAAAACCTTTGGCAGGTATGAAGAGAGTAAGTTCTAATGGTTCTACCGTTTCAAACATGCCAAGTCGAGAGTCACTTTAACCTTCCTACAAGTGTTAAAATCAAGAAAATCAAGCTGCAAATCGAGCTTCTCAACTGCAAACAAGAAAACCATATGCCTGAAGGTTAGTAAGAACATAATTTAATACATGGAAAATCTACGAAGTATAACTACTACAAGAAAGACAAATGGTAACAAATGCCAATTAACAAGTTAATGAAATTGAAGCAGACTGTATGCAAATGCTCCAGTGGCTGTAGCAATAAGGTATAGGTGGGCTAAGTAAAGAAACCACCTAGTCATTTGATGGATAAATGAAACAATCCTGAGAAGGATCATTAGTTTGGAGCAACCATATAGAAATAAGACAAAGCTGAAAAGATAATTTCCGATATCAGGAAGCATAGGCAACTCTCTCGGCCCTTTTCTAATAAACTAGTCACCTATAACTATGTTACTAACCAAAATATGGCCATGTTTAGAGGATTCTCAAGAGCACATATACATATCCTAGTCAAAAATGAGACTAACAAAGCTAAGATTAGCCCCTAGTTTCCAATTCTCCCCAAAAGTAAATGAAATTTCGATCCACCTGCATGCAGCTAGATCAAAATGCAAAATTTAAAGAATCAATGGTGAAGTAAATCAGCATTGTCAATAACAAAATCAAATGACACAAGAAAAAGAGAATGGTTCCCAAATGCCCAATTATTTACCGGATGAAGAATGAAAGCTTGTCTCTACTAGATTTCTAATTTCTAGACGAGCCAATTGTATTTCCTCAACCACATCTAGCAGATTATGCAAAAGCGAACAAGTAACCTGTAATACAAAAGAAGATTTTAGGATGGAGTTACTAATAAACAAGACTACCAATTATGTACACCATAATTGTGCATTAAAGCGTGAACCATTTGCAATACAGAAATGTGGAAAGCTAGAGACAATAAGCAAACAACTGCAATGTAGAAGAAAGTACTGCTTGAAGCAGATGTTTCTACCATTAAGTATTAGGAACACCCTTGTAAAGTATAAACCATAGCATCTCTAAAGAGCAATGAAAACTAAGTCCAGAAAAAAAAAGGGCCAAAAGAGACCAATACTTGAATTTCTTGTGACAAACTTCTGGAACCAGCATACTTCTTAGCATTTTCAGCCTTCACAATGTGTGCTAGTGCAGCAGAAGCATCTGTGTTAGGGAAATTCTAATCAACAAGAAACAGCAATTTGTAGATTAGAATAGCCAAAGGAACTTGAATAGAACTGCATTCATTAGTTCTTCAATGCATTACCTTCATGATGTATATATCATTCAGCTTGTTTGAAATTTGTATACTAGGAGAAGGAACAGAACTTATTGATAACCTGCTTATTATCACAATAGAATATTAAATGGAGAAATATCATAATAAACATGGAATGTGCAACAGAATTAATAGGTCAAGAAAGGTGAAGTAGTAACCTTTGGCAAATGAAGCCATGGTAGTTGATAAAAACAGTAAGTTGGCCATTCTTGCTCTCCAAATCATCAAGTTCCCACAACTGAACAGATAACAAGTATGATATATTTATCATATAAAAAACAGATTTGATGTGTGGACATGTATCACTGTAAGAGTAGAAAGACCTGCAAATCCCCTCTCATGAGCCTGCAAGAATTTCTCTTCTTCACAAAATCATGAAGAAGAACAAGTGTCTCAGAATAGCTCAGCTCTCCTTTGACTTTGAAGTAATTGTGAAACATTCTGGTTAAATTAATTACATTCCTATTTAATACTTCAAACTCATGCCTCATTGTTGCCACGTCCTTACTGGAAACCTGATATGGTGAAAACCTTGCATTCAATTGGGACATTTTAACACGATATTCACAATAAGCTCAATGAAGCAATCTTGACAGCAGAAACTCAAGTTTAAAGAAGCAGCTTTAGCTAGTAGTAGTAATACTTATTATGCAAAGTTGCAAACACAACAATTAATATGTAAGAAAACAAAATTTAACTTCAGCACAGCACAGTAAGTCACTCTGGTTAACATTGCATGCTGAAACATGCCCTTTGACGTTAGGCTCAGAGAGAAATCCCACCATGGTATGTCTCTCTCATTTCCACCGATAGTTCCGATATTGATAAACATACCAAATCTCTTCTCATTCCAGAATAGTTTCATCTCCACCTTAAAAACATATTAGACATGGAATTGCGCACTTCTATGACAAGATGTCCTCCACGCCACCATGAACATTCTTTTTGCAACAAACCCTTCTCATTCAAAAAATGGATCCAGAAAGTTTTGCCAAAACAACCCATTCAACAAGCATGCATGATTGGCCACACATCAATAACTGTAATTACCTCACTTTTGCTCCCCAAATTGGCTAACAGAAGAGTATCATGAGCTGACTTGACTGCTTTGTCAGACATTGATAAAAGAGAAGTATGATTTGACTTCAACATCTGACAATCCTGAACTGCACAGTTTAGGAGCTGCGATCTTTTCTGCATTCAAGAATATTGGCAGGTAAAAGAACACATGGATTGAGAGGGGAATTAAGAAGGATTGCATTTAACATACCAGCAATTTCTCATGCATCACTATCATTAATTGCATTCTTGCCTTTTCAAATATTAACTTGTTCATTAACATTCTTGCTTCAGCTGCTCTGCAACAATATAAAATAAACATGTCAGCAATTCAAGTGTTAAATTGTTTTCCATAATGAAGAAACAATGAGACACACATCCATGACACAGTAATTGTGAAAAGATGAGTAGCCACCTCTTTAGTCTGTCAACGCTGGATTGCTCAGCACTTCTCTGCAGCATCATTAAAGGATGTTGTATTACTGTACTTGAGTATACCATAGAAGCTGGGGATGGAATAAGCTTAACACAAACTTGATTACTCATTCAACAGACCTGAGATTGGATTTGAGAGTAAAGCATCTCATAGGTCTTAACTTTCTGAAGATGAGCCAAAATCTCTTGCAACTTTGCAATCTGAGTAAGATATAAATATACTTGAACAAGGGAATTAACAAAATTCAAACTTAAAAAGCAATCTTGAATTAATACCACACTTATATGAAGCTTATCAACTAATGAAGAGAGCAGTCCCTTTGCATCTACGGAAAGCTTCACCAAAATCTGCAAGGCAGAGAAAAGTAAGAAAGAAATAATAATGGCGACATGGAAATCCAAGAATCATTCCACGTTATTGCCTTTTAAAGATTCTGTCACCTTGTGCTTTTCAGCACCAGGCACCATTCCAAGAGTAAAAGACTTCACCATTCATATGTTCTCTCAGCTAAGTGACCTTGAAAAGGTCACCAAGCTAATTATAAATTGGCTTGACATTTTAAAGGTTTTCCTAAACTTTCAGATACGAAGAGCGAAAAAATTAAAGGATTAAGTCTTACCTCATGTCCTTGATAGATAGAAATAAGGAAAACAAAATTTCAGTAGTTTAAATTTTAGCATTTCTTTCTATTCACATGGAAAGTACCAAAGAAATCAACAGGAAGTTGCCAGAACATATCCACAACCAGAAAGAGTGAATATGGTATCAAGCAGGAGAAGAATTCATATTTGCAGACAGAAGTGCCATCAATCCTATTCACAAACATGGCAGTAATATAGAACACAAGATCAATGTATATATGCACATACATCCCTCCAATTTTTTGGTGTTCTATCTTGTTTGTGGACAAGAGATTCACTGTCACTTCCATTAAAGCTTTGCAACATGAACTCCATGACAGAGCCCTGACTTGCATGAATATTGTTGTTCTTTATCCTGAAAACTTTGTGAGCATTGGGTGCATCTCCTACATCAGGATCTTCAATTCTTCGTTTCTGTCCAGAAGAGTTTTCTGTATATCGGGCAGGAAATTGAACAAGTGTATTATGGAGTCCCATATGGCTGTCAACATTGACCTGTCTGTTCAATTTGGATTCATGTGATGAATTGTTTGCCCCCACCACAGGATGCACATTGTTGCCATGGGATGCACAAGTTTGTTCAGCAGTACCAGCACTCTGAGTCACCTTTTCTCTAGTGGGGCTCTGATTTAACAATATATCAATTAGTTTGTCAAATTCCATAATCAACCAACGAATATCCAGCAGTATCCAAGCTAACAGAAAAACCTACAAAAATGATTGCATCACAGGTAGACTATGGAAACGAAAAACATGCTTATGTTAAGAGAGAAAGAGAGAGGGATGACCTTAAGAGAAGACGTATTTGCACTTTGGCTACAACCATTTGGTAAAAATGAAGCTAAAGGGGAGTCTTTTCCAGCCTTGGGAAGTTCCTCTTCACAATAGGCTGTCGCAGCTTCAGCAACAATATTGTTCAAGCTCCCCGAATCATGAGCTGAAGATCTACTATCCCATGAAGAAGTTCGGGAAATTTTCAATAAACTTCCAGATACAGGCTCTGAACCAGGAGAGCGACTTGGCTTATCACCTGATTTTTTTATTTCACCAAGGTCCTGAAAACAAGTATCAAGTGTGGGGGAGTTACAGTCTGCTTTTCCTTCAGCAAATAACAACTTTAACTTGTCCTTCATAGAATCAAAATGGCTATTATTGGTAACATTGGCTGCTTTATTCCTGTCCTTTCCTGTTTTAACACAGCCAAATTCATCAGACCTAGTTTCCATTTTCAAGTCAGTTAGAAATTTGTCCTGATATATGGTTGACAAAGAATTTTGGTCCAAGCTCTTTACTGGTGGAGAATCAAATCGGTCAGGTCCATTTATTATTTTCATGTCTACTTGAGGATTCAGTTTTGTTTCCACCAATATGGGGTCAGATTGAGGAGTAAATAATGTTCCTTCTAAAGGCTTCTCCAACATTATATTGTGCTGTATGACTTTGTCAACTGATCCAATTAACTGAGAGGATGAGAGCATATTTGTCACTACCTCAGTTCCTGTCTCCTTTGAAAGAGTGCATGCAGATATATGAACCAGAGGTTCCTGATTTTCTGCAAGGCCAATGGTCCCTCCATCAATGCTCAGGCCAGTAATGTTGTTACGCAGACCCATACCATCAGTATCCACAAAGGTTGTTCCTTCCATGTCTCTGCTCTTCAAACCACAACTGTATAAATGTTGTTCTAAATTGGTAATGGGTGCATACACTATCTTCTGTCTGCTACATTTGCTGTTTCCTTCAACACCAGCATTGTAAGCAGAAGCTGCAGAAGAACGGAATTTTGATAATCTGAGTTTTGAATTCTCAATTCCATCTCTTAGAGAACATGTAAGAGGAGAAGGCTCAAAAATCTTGAACCTTGATTCACTTTTCTGTGAAGAAGCAGCACTCGTATCACTCTTCCCATTTTGTTTGTCCAAAAAGGATACTGGTTCTCTTGGGGAAGGAGTCATATAGGACAGCTGTCTACTGGATTTAGCAGCAGTCAGAAACAAGTCATGCTGCTTTGTAGATATAAAGGATACAGATCCAGTTAATGGAGATCCTTGTTGTTGAGAAGAATCTTGAGTGAACTCATGATTTTTTATTCTATATGTAGGAGAACTTTTATTCTGCACTGCAGATAGATGTTCTCCCGATTCACTTTCTTTGAATGAAGTTAGTCGAGCACAATCAGTTTTTTGATCCACGTCTGTGTTACCACTAACTGCATTGAAATCAAAGTCCAGTTTATTTGTCTCAATTGCAGCTTTATTAACGTCACTGTTCACCTAGAAGTTGGAGGAAAGTATCTAGTTAGCAACTCACTGACTTGGTAAGCATAGCATAAAAATTAGCAAAAGCAAACAAGAAATTAGACCTGATCAAAAACTTGGAGGATCATCACTAGAGACATATTGGATATGTACCAGAAAAACAGTATACTGACTAACAGACAGCTCACGATGTAATGGTTTTAAATAAGTTCACATGCATCACCGCCAAAAGTTGTGTGATATCATAATACAATTCAAAACTGCTAATATAGAAAAAAAATGAGAAATAGAAAAAGGGAATTCATGCAACAACAACGTTAAAACTAAACTATTTCATTCATTGATCACACCTTAATCTTCAAGAAGTTTTAAGGATTTTATGGATAGTGAAATAGAAAACAGGAACGCTGGCAATTCAGAAAAGAGAAGCAATATAGTATGTATGTTTATGGTATAGGTCAGTATAAAAATCAAAGCAGAGGAACAAACCAAAGAAAAGTATTACTGTTCTCAGTAGGTTGCTTGTCTGGATTGCACTGTAAACAGGATCACTAGTGAGAATAATGAGTTTTCTGTATTTATATTAGAAAGATACTACAAGTATTGATAAAGGAATACATAGGTTAAACTAGGAAAATAATCCCTATAATCATGCTAAAATCCAAATGTCTATGTTATTTACATTAGCAGTATAATCCCTATGATTACGTTAACAGTTGCCATATTCTTTAACACTCCCCCTCAAGCTGGAGCATAGATATTGATCATGCCCAACTTGTTACAAATATAATTAACTTGATTCCCCGGTAATGCTTTGGTGAACACATCATCTAATTGGCTTTCTGTTCTGACATGTTGAGTTGAGATTGATCCATCTTCTAGCTTTTCCCAAGTAAAATGACAATCGACTTCTATATGCTTCATTCTCTCATGAAACACAGGATTATTTGCAATATAGATGGTTGCTTCATTGTCACACCATAAGTTCACCAAGCAAATGACGTAACCATATAATTTCACAGGTAGTCTATGCAATAGGCCTATATTCGGATTCTGCACTTGATCAAGATACAACACTCTATTTCTTACTCTTCCAAAAAACAAGATTGCCTCCAACAAAAACATAGTAACTTGTGGTAGAGTGCCTGTCTAAAAGATCTCCTACATAGCCCACATTTGTCAACCTTCTATAGTGTGGTGACCATAATTTTGATACAAGATGCCACGTCCTGGCACACCTTTTAGATATCTCAAAATATGAATAACAACATCCCAATGTGAGGTTCTAGGAGATGACATGAACTGACTTACAACACTTACTAAAAAGGCAATATCAGGACAAGTGATAGTAAGATAGTTCAATTTTCCCACAATCTTCCTACATTTTTCTGGATTCTCAAGCAAGTCTCAACCTTCAACTTTTAACATCACATTTGGTATCATAGGCGCATCACACGTCTTTGCCTCAATAAAACCAGCATCATTTAATAATCTGGAAAGCATTTTCTTTGAGATAGATAGATCCCTTTATGACTGCGAGAAACTTCAATTCCTAAGAAATATTTCAAGGCTCCTAAATCCTTTGTCTAAAAACAAGTCCCAAGGAATGCTTTCAACCTTGTGATTCTCGCTTCATCACTTCTAGTGACCACTATATCATCCACATATACAACCAATAAAATACACCCAGAACTAGATGATGCAAAGAACACTAAGTGATCATATGCCCTTCTTCGCAAGCCAAACTCAATCATTACAGTATTGAATCTCCCAAACTAAGCACGAGGAGATTGCTTCAAGCCATACAGAGACTTCCGTAATTTGCACATTTTCCCTGACTCCCCCTAAGCAACAAATCTAGGTGGTTGCTCCAAGTAAACCTCTTCAAATAACTCCCCATGTAAGAATGTATTCTTCACATGAAGTTGGTGAAGTGCTCAATTGTAAGTGGTAGCTAAGGAGATAAACAATCGAACAAGAGAAAGTTTTGCAACTGGAGAAAATGTCTCAGAATTATCCGCCTCATATGTCTGAGCATATCCTTTAACAGCCAACCAAGCTTATAGTTGAGCAACAAAACCATCAGGATTCATTTTAACAGTGAACACCCACTTACAACAAATGACTCGTTTCTCTAAAGGGAGAAGCACAAGATCCTAAGTATGATTTTGCTCTAAGGCCATCATCTCTTCTTTCATTGCAACTTTCTAACCATCGTGAGCCAATGCTTCAGCAAGGGACGTTGGGACAACAACAGAGTCTAAGGAAGCTACAAAAGACTTGGAGGAGGGAGATAGAGCATGATAAGATACAAAAGAAGAAATAGGGTAAGTGCATGTGCGTTTACCTTTATGGAGAGCAATAGGAAGGTAAAGGCTAGCATCTGGTAGTGGTGAGGAATCTAGAGACGAAGCAAAATGGGTTGGGTCCATCTCTTGGATGATGGGAGGTGCCTCAATAGACTATTGTACACATCAAGAATAAACCTGACAAATAACAGGTCGAAAAGAAGGAGAAACTACTTGTTCACTGATAGTATAAATAAGAAAATTGTCCCCTGAATCGCTACAGTGCCAAGAAGAAGGCATAGGAGAACCAAAGAAGGGGGTATTTTTGAAAAAGGTAACATCAGCAGAGACCAAGTAACGACCCAACGAAGGAGAGTAACAACGATATCCTTTTTAAGTACGAGAATATCCCAAAAAGACATACTTAAGAGATTTGAGATCCAATTTCGAGACTTGAAGTCGCATGTCTTGAACAAAGCAATTACACCCAAAAATTCAAGGAGTAAGAGGGAATAATGTAAATGAAGGAAAGAGAAGGGAATATGGAATCTGACCATCAAGAATAGAAGAAGGCATTCGATTGATTAGGAAACAAGCAGTTGAGACTGCATTGGCCTAGAAAACTTTTTGGGACTTGCATATGGAACATTAGTGCCTGGGCAACTTCTAACAAGTGACGGTTCTTTCACTCTGCTACACTATTTTGTTGAGAGGTAACAATACATGATGACTAATGAATAATAAAATGCTAAGAGAGATAAGATTGAAAAGTATGGGAAACATACTCTCAAGCATTATCACTTCTCAAAATGCAAATGGATTGTTTAATTGAGTCTTAATTTCAACATGAAAGGCACAAAATATAGTAAACTAATCGAGATTTCATAGCATAAAGCTAAGTAACTCAATAATAATCATCAATAAATGTCAAAAAAATAACAAAAACCAGATATGGATAGAATAGGACAAGGTCCCCATACATCAGTATGCACCAAGTAAAAGAAAGACTCAATATGTTTATTTAGTCTAGGAGAATAAGATACTCTATGATGCTTAGTAAATTGACAAGCTTCACACTCTAAGACAGATTTTGGTTTAAGACTAGGACATAACTTTTGTAAAACTATGATAGATGAATGACCAAAACGACAATGAAGTTGCATAAGGGAAGATGAGCTTGTGCAAGCAATCGATCAAGGTACTATTTCAGAAGTCGAATCAAGAGCATACAAGCCATTCACCAAACACTCTTTACCAATAATCTACTTCGTTCCAAGATCCTGAAAAAGATAATAATCGGGATAGAAAACAACACAAAAATTGAGACTTTTGGTGAGTTGGCTAATAGATAATAGGTTGAAAGGGAATTGTGGTAAACATAAAACAAATGATAATGGGAGAGATTTTGTTGGGTTTGCTGTCCCACATTCAATTACAGAAGCGGTCGATCCATTGGCTAAAGTAACACAAGGTTAATTAGTACTAGACTTGAAAGAACAGAGGAAACTTGTGTTGCCGGTCATATAATCAGTAGCACCTGAGTTAATAACCCAACTACAAGATGAGGTGGAGAGACAGGCAACAAGGTTACCAGTATTAGCCAAAGTTGACAAACGAGCATATACTTTTGTAAAGGAAGGAAGTGTCTTACTAGTTAATGTTAGAGACCAGTAGCTCTAACAGTGCTTCAACTCACACCACAGCAACCTGCACCACAAGAAAGCTCACACAACAC
>JAOTAZ010000009.1:7478349-7489918 GCA_025629785.1 Erythroxylum oxycarpum | reverse complement strand
CTAAGTTAGTGACTAGCCTTTTGGATAGCTTTACAAGCATATCAAACATTGAGCATCTCATGTATTTTGTATCTTGTACTTAGTTCATGATGGATATGTTGATATGTAATTAAAGCTATGCATAAACATTTATTTTGATTGAAAATGAGAATGAGAATACTAGTATTATCCTTTGTGTATGATTGTGTTGCTTTATGGATAGTGTATGAGTTTGTGTATGATTGTGTTGCTTTATGGATAGTGTATAAGGTTGTGTATGACTTTGCAAAAAAGAATGTGTATGTGCATGCTCTTCCTTGTTGGGTATTTGCTTGGAAATGGCATGTTGGAGTTTAGAATTGTGGTTGAGATGAATTGGTTGAGGTGGAGCTTAATAGTATCGAAAAGGGTGTATGAATGGTGTTTAGAAACTTCAATGACAAAACTGTACTAATCTAGATAAAATTAGCCAAAGTGGTCTTAATGAAAGTTGTAGCTTATGTTTCTAACTTTCTAACGCTATAAATTATGACGTTTTTCGATATCGGGGCTAGAAGTTATGATTATTTGAAGTCTTGATGTTGTTTAGGATGGACTTTTGGGGACAGAAACTTTGAGCGACATTTTGACCCTCATAAAGTTAGAAATTGTCCTTAGGGTATTCATGAGAGTTGTAGATTGTCTTTTTATCTTTCCATTGATATAAAGTATGACATTTTTGGACAATGGAGTCAAAAGTTGTGATGTTTACAAGTTCTGCTACTATTTAGGATGAGTTGTTAACTAGTCATTTTTTAGGAGATTTTTTACCCCTTTAGAGACAGAAATTATTTTTAAGTCCTTCATGGAAGTTGTAGAACGTTCTTTTACCTTTACATTGATACCAAATTTGCAATTTTTAGAGTTCTTGGTCAAAAGTTATGAATTTTAGAAGTTTGGAGGTCGGGTCAGCAAAATGGCCATCGCTCGCGATGGCGAGCGCCCGTCCACTCGTGTGCGGGCGCCTGCCGTGCATGCGCGGCCGATTTTCGATTTTTTTTTCTAATTCGACCTCTCTCTATTCTTTTGGCTATAACTTTTTTATTCGACCTCTGATTGACCTGATTTTTAAAGCTTTGGATTCCTAAGACATTCCTCTATCTATCTATACAAATTTATAGGTTTTGATAATAATTTGAAAAAGTTGGAATGAATCAAAGTGAGTGGATCTATTAAACGGTTATGAGTTGGATATTTTCTGAACGTGCTTCAGTAATTTGAAGATATCTTGATCTGTAGAGCTCCAATTGAGTTGATTCTTGTTTTAAATTAAACTAGAGATATGGATCTGCAAATGTTCTAAAGGAATCAAATTTCAATTCAGCCCCTAAGATTTTCAATTTTTGAAGCAAAATTGGTGATAGTTTTCAGTTTTGGTTTTGCAAGAGCAGAAAGTGTTTTGGCCAATACTTCTTCATTTCTAAACCAAATTGAGCATTTTTGGTGGCGTTAGAATCGTAAGCCAATGGGGAACAAATGTTCTAAAGAAGCAAGTCTGAAATTCCAATTGGAAGTCCCCTAAACTTTGATCAGTAAGTTATAAGTTTTGAGTGATGAGTCCTCCATGCTTTTGTGATTTCGAATATTTGACTTTGAAAACAGGGTCCAACAAGCGCTCTTGATAAAAGTAAATCCACTACAGGATATGTGTTTACCCTAACTAAAGGAGCTGTGAGCTGGGTTTCAAAACTGCAGTCCGTTGTGGTTACGTCAATAACAAAAGCAGAATATATAGCAGCTACATAAGCTAATAAAGAAACAATGTGATTGACGTTGTTATTGGAAGAACTTGAGAATAAACAAGATAATATTACTTTATATTGTGATAGTTAAAGTGCTTTGCATTTTGCAAATAATCCAACAATTCATTCAAAGACAAAACACATTCGAGTTCAATATCATTTCGTTCGTAAGAAAGTGGAAGAAGGAATGATGGACATGCAGAAAATTCAAACAATGGATAACTTGACATATTTTATGAAAAAAGCAATTAATAGTGACAAGTTTATGTGGTATCGATCCTCGTGTAGCCTGACAGAGATGTAAGTAACGTGAAGCGACAAGGTAGAAAGAATAGTGTGAAGATCTAATTGACTCTCAATCAAATCTTCAAGTGGAAGAATTGTCAAACTTGGTTATTAGGCATGTTAGGCATCGAAATTAAGTGCCTAATATGCCTAATAAGACAACAAAAAATGGTTGGCCAATTTGGCCAACTAATTGGCCAACCATATCTTCATTCTTTTACCTATAAATAGGCAAGAGATGAGCAAAGAGAGAGCATGGGCAGAACAATAAGAGAGACGTGAGGTGAGAGGAAAAAAAAAGAGAGAGACAAAAATATTTTATGTATTTTTGTGGGTCTAGTTTTTCTCCTTATAATTCTCCAATTTATTAGTAGTGAAATTCTTCTATCCTTACCCGTAATTTTTACCCTATTTTGAGAGTTTTTTATGTAAAATTTGTACGTTTATTTATTATTCTTTTAATCTTATTTAGCTACAATCCTGCTCTAATCTGGTCAATTTATTATAAAAAAATTTAGATCAAATCTCAAGATAGATCACACCTTGTTATGCTAATTCATGGTTAGTTGTAGTTTGTTTAATACTTAATTTCATAAGTCCTGTTTGAAACTCACTAAACACACAAGAAGTTAGTCTTCCTAGCTCAGTAAAATTGAGTGTCGGTTAATAAGCAATTAATAGGAGCAATTTCAAATGAATTGGATGTTAATATAATGAACAGTTGACTAGGTGCATTGAAGCTCTTCATTGATAAAAGGTCTCCCCAATTCCTCGACTTGCACCCCAACAGCATACGTAGTCGTAAAATACGTATGCAAGAAACAAAAAAGAAATACAAGCAAGGAGGAGCAATATCATAGTGTTTTATTAGGACTTCCCTGTCAAAGCAAAGCATATGAAAGTGGCAGAAGTTATTAGACTTTTGGAGTACAGATCTTTTGTTTAATATTATAGTGTTTTATTGTTTCTAATAAATCTCAACTATTTATTTATTAAAATGTTACATAGGTTCGCGTAAATTTTGTAAAATAAATAACTAAAATTTTATGAGACAAAATAAAATAAAGTAATTTTAGAGAGAGATCTAGATTCGGACTTTCAAGCCCATCCCTGATTGCTTTAAATTTCGTTTTTGCGTTAAACGGCAAGTCCTGTCTCTATGCTCTTTTCCTTTTTTATCAGGGAGAGAAATGAGGGAGGTCTACAGGACATATTCAAATGCCATTTTCATTGCCGTAGCTTCCTTGGCTGTGCTTTCTTTCTTGGCTCTAACAAAAGATTTCAATCCATTCTCTTGGTTCTATATCTCAGCATCTCAGTGGCAATGGCCCACCAACTTTCGAATCTCTTCTTTTCCACCAACACCCATCACGGTATTGATCATGCATCATGTTTTCTCTGTAAACTATTGTTTTAAATCTGCAGATAAGAAACGATTCAATGTGCAAAAGTTATTTCCTAGTTTAATGGTGATCTCCTTTTCCATGCCAGGATGAAGGGCAACAGAGGATAATAAAGAAGCAATTAAGGTGGTTTAAAGATATATCTGATAAAGAAAAACACAGAGACAAAAAGAACGATGAAAAACTAAAAAAGCTCGAAACAAGTCTTGCCGTGGCTAGAGCCCTGATAAGAGAAGCATCGTTAGATCACAACTGCACTTCCTCATCAGCTCTTGACGATGATGTCGACTCTGTTCCACATGGTGACATTTACAGGAACGTATGTGCTTTCCACAGGTAAATATACGTACATATTCAACTCTTACACCATATGAACATGTCATCCATTTCCTTATTAGGAAGACATATTAAGATAACACAAGTTTTAAAATCCAGAAGGATAAATAGCGATATTAGCGCATCAAATATCTAGCATGAATTAGTTGGTGTAATACTGTAATATAAAGTGTATGAATTTTCTATTAAAGTTGAAAACTTTGGCTGAGTGATCGTTATGCAAAGTTATAATCTATATATTTGACGAAAGATTAGAGTGATCTGGAATACTTTATCCTAAGATCAATTGATGAGGATTTTAAAGATGTCAATAGCTATGAAATAATAACTATTCCTGATTTTACAGAGTAATTTAGTTTGAACTTTTAATTTTATAGAAGTTACCAGCTAATGGAAAAGCTGTTCAAGATCTTTGTCTACGAAGATGGAGATCCTCCTCTGTTCCATGATGGACCTTGCAGGAGTATATATGCAATGGAAGGACTGTTCATTAACTTAATGGAAGCAGACACCAAGTTCCGGACCTTAAACCCCGATGAAGCTCATGTTTTTTTCCTACCTTTCAGTGTTGTCAAGATTCTCCAACACCTTTTCCATCCTCAGATCAGAGACAAGGCTGTTCTTGAGCACACAGTTGTTGACTACGTTCGCATCGTTTCTCATAGGTATCCATATTGGAACAGAAGCCTTGGGGTCGATCATTTCATGCTTTCATGCCATGATTGGGTAAAAACTTCAACACCCTTTTAAAGTCGAATGATTTTAGATTCTCTAACAGGTTTATTAACTCATTCATTGGCATGGATTAATCGACTATCACAGACAAAAATGTCAGTGTTAGTACCCCTTGTATTAGAGAAGTTGTCGTTTGTCTCTTCTAATTTTTTTGCTTCTGCTGTCTATAGGGACCGCGGGCAACTTGGTACATGCGTCTGCTGTACTTCAATTCGATTAGGGTCTTATGCAATGCAAACACTTCGGAGCATTACATTGCAAGGAAAGATGCATCATTTCCAGAAATCAATCTGATGACCGGAGAAACTGAGGGCATCACCGGAGGCTTACCCCCGTTGAATCGGACAATCTTAGCATTCTTTGCTGGTAACATGCATGGTAAACTTAGGCAAGCACTTTTTCAACATTGGCTGACAAAAGATGAAGATATTCTAGTCTATGAAACACTCCCCGAGGGACTTTCTTATTATGAGATGATGAAGAAGAGTAGATACTGCATTTGTCCAAGTGGATATGAGGTTGCTAGTCCAAGAATTGCTGAGGCAATATATGCAGAGTGTGTTCCAGTATTGATTTCACAACACTATGTCTTCCCCTTTAGTGATGTTCTTAATTGGGACTCATTTTCAATCCAGGTCTCAGTTAATGAAATACCAGAACTGAAAAAAATTCTGCTTGGAATCCAAGAAGATAGATATCTAAGAATGTACCAGGGAGTGAAGCAGGTACAGAGACATTTCGTGATAAACGATCCTCCCGTAAGATACGATGTTTTTCATATGATAATCCATTCAATCTGGCTCCGAAGACTGAATGCACAAATCACTGAATGATCTACGTCAATTGCCAAGGTTAGGATCAAGTTGCTCAACTTAATGGCAAAAGGCTATGGAATTTCCGGGCTGAAAATATAGCTATACAACTTCATGATCTTTGAGAACCAAATCGGATAGAGCTAATAGAAGATCGTTCACACAGGTCCAATAATTGTCAGACATACTTCCTCCATATGTATCACATTTTTGGCTAACTTGTTGATATCTTGCTGTAGGTGAATCCTCAGAAAAAGCAGTTTATGGTCCAAATATTATCGTTTTAGTTGCTATAAAATGTTTAGTGGTTAATGTTAGAGGTTAGAGTGGGAGGATAATGCAAGAATGCAGGTAAGACTGTACCTGAGGAAGGATGTCAAGACCCATGAATCATCTGAGCCATCTGAAGTGGCAAATACAAGTGAGACAGCAATTGCACCAAATCCCATGGAAAGGCCGTTGCGTGAAAAGAGGGAGCCAGTGGTCCTGAAGGATTTCGTGTGGGGCTAGCTGCAAGTTTGTTACATTTTCTGTTAAGCACTATCTTATAAATAATCTTAGGACTGGATTGTAAGGGACATGAATTTCTAGAATTGGCTCTGTTCATGCCTCTCCCCTCATCTGGGTACAACTGTACCAGATTTCTTTTCTTCCTCAACCCCTCTGTTTTGTCAATTTCCCTGTAATAGCACTATCACACTGCTGCTGACGTTGAGAATCTATTGAAACTTTTCCTCCATTTTATTGTTCGGTACTTTATTGATTGAATCCTTACATTTTTTGTGCTTTCATCAACGACCTCTCTCCCATGGCTGACAATACTTGTCTTGCCAAGCTTGATGCGGCGATTTCCAAACTCCAAGGCGACCTCGCCAGCCATTCCACTGCCATGAACTCCCTTTAATCCACCGTCTCTTCTCAAGCTGCTACCTTGCTTGAGGTGAAAGACCAGATGGGTGATATTAGTCACCAACTCGCTCAACTGAGTCAACTATTGAAGAACAAAGCCTCGATTGTCAAATCGTCCTCTCATTCCGATGCTTGCGGCCACCATTCCGATGGTTTTGTCTCTTTCACTGATGCCCCTTTTCAGCCCAAGGCTGCCCGGGTGGAACTTTCAAAGTTTGATGGCTTCGATCCTGACTCATGAGTTTTAAATGCTGAAGAATTTTTCTCTTTTTACAACGCAGAGGATACAATGCGCATCACTATGGCTGCCTTTCATTTTGAAGGCAAAGCACGACGATGGTATCAATGGATGAAGTGCAACTGACATCTATCATGCTAGGCTCACTTTGCCAGAGCCTTGATTGAGCGATTGAAAGTCACTCATCTTGAGGAACCCTAAGGGTTGCTTGCCAAATTGCAACAAACATCCAAGGTCGAGGATTATCACTCACGCTTTGACGCTCTCTCCAACCAAACAGCTGACCTTCCCTCATCCTTTTTCATCGATTACTTCATTTCTGGGCTTCGGGCTGACATAAAAAATGAGGTACTCTCCTTCCGGCCCACCTCGTTGAACCAAGCTATTAGTCTAGCCCGTCTTCAAGAAGCCAAACTTGCTGAACAGAGGAAACTTATTCTCAAAAGTCTGCCTCCTTCGGACCATCGACTGGCTGGTGCTGGTCTTTTGCCCACACCTCCAATGAACCCACTCAAACCTGCTTCCGACCCACCTAAACCCACACCTCCTAAACCCATCGTTTGACACAAGCCGAGGCATAATGCCGCAGGGAATAGGGCCTCTGTTTCTACTGCGATGACAAATTTGAGCGGGGGCGCAAATGCAGCTGACCCCAACTCTTTTTGTTTGATGACGATTATTCCGATGAAGAAGAGGACACCCCACAGTAGCCACCAGATACACCACCACCACCACCACACGATACCCCATCTCTTCCCATCCCTACTTCAGCTTCATCCCCTTAAACCATCATCTCTTATAATGCTATGTCCGGCTGTCCTTCTCCGGCGACCTTACGCTTTATGGGAGTTTTTCAAGGTCAGTCCGTTCAGGTCCTTCTTGACGGCGGTAGTACCCATAACTTTATTCAGAGTCGGGTTGCTCGACATTTAGGCTTGGAACTTGATCCGTCTGTTTCCTTTCCGGAGCTTGTGGGCAATGGTGAAAATCTTCACTGTGAGGGTAAGGCTCGTAATGTCCATTTGCAAATTCAAGGTACCACTATTTCAGCTGACTTCTATGTTCTACCACTCCACGGTTCAGATGTTGTGCTTGGAGTGGCCTGGTTGGCTAGACTCAGGTCGGTGCTCACCAACTATGCCGACTCTACCTTTCAGCTCGTCCAAGGATCTACTACAATTTCTTGGAAGGGACTCCACAGTGCGAGCCCTCAACCTATTCAGTTGAATTCCTTGCGCAAGAGCCACAACGTTAGGGCCATGGATGAGTTTTTTAGCCTCCATCCAACGCACCACCATCGCTAATTTCCTCGGCCATTCAGCCTCTGTTGCAGCAATTTTGGTTCGTCTTTACTAAGGCCCCTGGGTTACCTCCTGCTCGCACCAGTGATCACGCCATTCATTTGCCTCCTGATGTCGTTGCTATTAATGTCAAACCTTACCGAAACCCATATTTCCAAAAGCATGAAATCGAAAAACAAGTCACTGAGATGTTACGGGAGGGCATAATAAAGCCAAGTACCAGCCCTTTTTCTTCACCAGTATTACTCGTTAAAAAGAAAGACGATACATGGCGCTTTTGCGTTGACTATCGCGCGCTTAATGCCATCACTATCCGGGACAGATTTCCCATACCAACAGTCGATGAACTTTTCGATGAGCTATTCGGGGCCAAGATGTTTTCCAAAATAGACTTGCTTGTTAGTTTTCATCAAATACGGGTTCGCCCCGAGGACATTCACAAAACAACATTTCGTACCCACGAAGGGCATTACGAATTCCTCGTCATGCCATTCGGACTCACAAATGCCCCCTCCACGTTCCAAGCAACAATGAACGGTATCTTTAAACCTTATCTTCGTCAATTCGTACTCATATTTTTTAACGATATTCTTGCTTATAGTAAATCACATGATGAACATTTGCACCACCTCCGGATTGTATTCGAGACGCTACGTGATAATTACATGATTGCTAAGGAAAGCAAATGTATTTTCGGGCAGACCCAAATTGAGTACTTGGGCCACCTAGTGATAGTGGAAGGGCTGAAAGTTGACTCCTCGAAAATTTCTGCTATTCAAGATTGGCCTACTCTGATTAATGTTAAAGGCGTAGGCGGATTTCTGGGACTTGCGGGCTATTACGGGTGATTTATTCGCAATTTTGCCAAACTTACAGCACCACTCTCTGATCTCTTGAAGAAAGACAGGTTTGCTTGGCCTTATGAAGCACAGATAGCCTTTGACTAGCTTAAGGAAGCATTGAGTAGTGCCCCACTGCTTGCCTTGCCCGATTTCTCTACTCCTTTTATGATCAAAATAGATGCTTCCGACACAGGTATAAGGGCTGTACTGGTTCAAAACGGGCGATCGATCACTTTTTACAGTCACAAATTATCCCCACGAATGTAAGGGCCCCCTGCTTACCATAGAGAAATGTTTGCGATCACGCAGGCCGTAGGCAAATGGCGCCAATACTTATTGGGAAGGCGATATTCAATTATCACGGATCAATGGGCACTTAAAAACCTCACTGCACAAACCATTCAGACACTGGAGTAGCAACATTGGCTATACAAACTTGTTGGGTATGATTTTGAGATATTATATTGCCCCGAGAAGTTGAATTATGTGGCTGATGCCTTGTCCCAAGCTCCAACAGGTTGTTTCCTTGCCTTGACAATTCAAAAGTTAGTCGATTGGATGAAATTCGATCCTTAAATGCCTCTAACCTAGAACTGATTGAACTTCATGCTAAGGTGACAGCTAAGGATCCTCAATGCAGTGACTACTTTGTTCATGAAGGGTTGCTCTTTTATCGGAATCGATTGGATATCCCCAACTTGCCAGAATTACGCCACTCAATCCTCACCGATTTCTATTGTTCTGTAGTGGGTGGCCATGCTGGCATTACTCGCACCCTTTATTGAGTAGCAATAAATTTCTTTTGGTCCTCTTTGTGTCAGGACGTGTAACAATTTGTAAGGGAATGCATGGTTTGCCAAACCATGAAATCATCTCAGCTCTCCCCTGCTGGCCTTCTACAACCAATTCCCTTGCCAACTCAAGTGTTCGAAGAGATTAGTATGGATTTCGTCACTGGATTACCACCTTCTTACGGTAAAACAATTATTTTCGTCGTGGTTGATCGTTTATCCAAGTTTGCTCATTTCTTTGCCTTGCCTATTAACTTCACTAGTGTCAAGTTGGCTGATGTGTTTTTAAATGGGATAGTTAAGTTGCATGGCATTCTTACGAAAATTATTAGTGATCGTGATCCGTTATTTCTTAGTATGTTTTGGGATGAGTTGACCAAGTTGCAGGGAACTTCTAAAGCTCTAAGTTCAGCCTATCATCTCGAAACGGATGGCCAAACTGAGGCCGTCAACAAGGTTTTGGAGATGTACTTAAGGTGCTTTGTGTCCGAGACTCCAAACACATGGGTTAAGTTCCTTCCGTGGGCTGAGTATTGGTATAACACTGCCCATCATAATTCAGCCAGAATGAGACCCTTCCACGCCTTATATGGTCGCAACCCTCCAACTTTAATTCGCTATGTGCCCGGCACTGCCAAGCTATCAGCCTTAGACCATGACTTGTCCCAACGAGACATGATCCTTCAACAATTGAGGGCTAACTTGCTCAAGGCACAAAAGAGAATGAAGAATTAAGCTGATAAGAACAGGCAGGCTGTTTCATTTGATGTGGGGGACTGGTTATTTGTCAAACTTCAACCTTATCGAAAGTTGTCCCTCTGCCTTCATCGAAATCAGAATTTCAGTCTGCGGTATTTCGGTCCATTCAAGGTTTTGAAGCGTATTGGATCGGTTGCCTATAATTTGGACCTTCCAGAGTCATCCCGCATTCATCCTGTGTTCCATGTTTCTGTACTTAAGAAGTGTGTTGGAAATCCAGCTAGCCAAAGCATTCCACTACCTATCATTGAGTCTGACATAACTCCAGCTCGAACTCTATCTCACATCTTGGCTACCTGAGAAATTCTGAAGGATGATATTATGGAAACTCAAGTACTTGTCCAATGGGAGGGCCTCAGCACTGCAGAAGCAACTTGGATTCCAACAGATGAATTCCGGGCTACTTACTCTTCCCGGAACCTTGAGGACAAGGTTCGATTCGAAGAGGGAGGCAATGTCACGACCCATGAATCATCTGAGCTATCTGATGTGGCAAATACAAGTGGGACAACAATTGCATCAAATCCCATAAGAAGGTCGTTGCGTGAAAAGAGGGAGCCAGTGGTCCTGAAGGATTTCGTGTGGGGCTAGCTACAAGTTTGTTACATTTTTTGTTAAGCACTATCTTATAAATAATCTTAGGACTGGACTGTAATGGACATGAATTTTCTGGAATTGGCTTTGTCCATGCCTCTCCCCTCATCTGGGTACAACTGTACCAGATTTCTTTTCTTCCTCAACCCTCTGTTTTGTCAATTTCCTTATAATAGCACTTTCGCATTGTTGCTGACGCTGAGAATCTATTGAAACTTTTCCTCCCTTTTATTGTTTGATACTTTATTGATTGAATCCTTACAAAGGATGTTATGAAGCAACGTTGGGTTGACATCTGATAATGTAACTTTGATATCGGAGGCAATGTTTGTTTATGCTTATGCTCTATGTCTTTCGACGTTGATAACTGTGTGGTTTATGTTTATGCTCTACGTCTTTCGACGTTGATAACTGTGTGGTCAATCATAAATAAAGATATAGAAACCGAGTGTTCCAGCAGGTCTTCTTGTCATAATAAGCGTGGACTTCCTACATATATAGTATACCATTAAAGGCAAAAATGTGAATATCATTACTAAAAAAATATCAAAACTCTCCAACTTTTAATTAATATTATAATATTTTAAAACTAACTCAGAATTTAAACATTAAAACAAAAAATTTAAGGTAAAGATTAAATAAAATTGAAAATTTAAAATATTAAAAACTGAACAAGTAATCAGTTCAAATTTTTAATCATTGGGAATCATTATGCACTTATAAAATTAAATAGTTAATATACATACTAAATTATATTAAAGTTTTTAAATTTTGATAAATTGCCTTTTCATATTAAACAAATTG